>JAFVLL020043104.1:0-57812 GCA_021397915.2 Tor tambroides
ATAGCTTTTTTTTTTTTTTTTTTTTTACAAATATATAAAAATCACTATGATTGTACAGAAGGAAGTGATTTAGAATGTGATAAAACGTTTCCTCGTTTCTCTCTGAAATATGATTTTGCACACATTTGGCACATAACTCTATTCTTAGGAGAGCTCAATACCTGTCAGTTTCCGCGAACACAGTGCTGCTCTTCACGTCCTAATTCTTAACCCTGGGGTATGTTGTCGGACAGATGAGAAAGATTTGGCCTGCTTAACACATTTGAACGTTCTTCGTCGTGGACGACAGCCAGCCAAGGTTGTACTGAATCTTTGACAAGCGATCCCCGTGATGGGCCTACACGTGGGATCCATGTTCCTGAAATGAACTGATTTAAAATTGCGTGATTTATTGCGGTTATGTCCCTGTCCATCATAAATCAATAAATCACTGTCTGTCTGTTCGTCGTCCTCAGATGAATAGAAACAAGAACACAACGTTTCCTCTTGGGTTTTCAAAAACCTCGATTTCCCCTAAGCGTTGTACGTATAGGCTCGCTAGTTCTCACTCTCACACACACTTGTTTAGCATGCAGCTGCCAATAACACCTCTGGTATCTTCCGGTTATTTCAGATGGTCTTCATACCTACTTAAAATTAAAAGCGAATGTATGCAAAGTATGGAAATATTGGTCTTGAACTGACATTAGATTAGTTATCAAGCACGGCAGACTAGTGTTTTCAGCGATAAATGTCGTAAACTGACATCCTTTAGCAGAAGCATAATATTAATAGCTAACCTTTTGACAGACGTAACTTTTTTCAAACACTTTTGTGAACCTGATGCACAACATTGGTAGTTTACAAAACACGAAACGGAATTGGAGAAAAGGAAGTGTTGAACCTATTACCCTTTGTTATAGGCTTGCCTATATTTTGTAGGCTACAGTTCGTTCAGACAGATTTTTTTTTTTTTTTTTTTTTTTTTAGATAATTCTGACTTTGAATCATGCTCTATACGCGTTTTGTGAAATCTTATTCAAGAAGCCAAGCCAAATGTAACCTTTGGTGCTTTGAAGTTTACACAAGAATATTCATAGTGCGCCCTGTCAGCTTTAACATATGCCTAATAGGTCCAAGCAAGGATACATGTTCGAATGGGAAAACACATGTACAGTAGACAGCGGCACAAGGAGAGATAGAAGGAAAAAAGAGAGGCCGATCACTCTCTCTCTCCCTCTCTCTCTCTCTCTCTCTCTCCCTCTCTCTCGCTCTCTCTCTCCCACGCATGTGCCCTGGCAGTAAAATCATGAAATTTCCCTGCAGGTTTCGTCTCAATGTTGAAAAACAGATGCACATGAAATCGCCGTCCGTGATTCTGTGCTCCAGTTATGCCAAACACAACATTCCATGATGAACCTAGGGTGGAACAATTAGCAAGGGGGGTTTCATCCTATTTATCGTTAATTAAACGTTTAAAATGAAGGTTAACCATGTGTTTTAGAAGATACACGAGAGAATGTATCATCCTGTCAAGTATGCTGGTGGCTTGGCAATAGCCGGTCTTTCCATTCAAATACAGATCATCCTTTAAAAAAAAGATAACTGATCATTGTAGGCCTGTCGAGATTTCCTCTCAATTCTATATTTCCACTGTAATCTGAGTTTGTATTGTGTAATGAGATTTAAATCACATGGGATGTGAACTAAGGCGAACCCTATAATGATCATTTAATGAAAAATTCTGTTTTATGGGCCTATAATTACAACCATTCGTGTTTATCAGTTGACCCGACATATGTCACAGAACAACGAGGCACGAAGTGCGCCCGCAGAACGGGGAACGGAAATTGCATTTTTTACTAAAATGACGGTTTCGCAGCTGGCCACCTACTTGGCCTTAAGCTGCTATTTTTCGGGCCTTTGTATACCCCGTTGTTGTATTGCAGGGCCTAAACTGATTGCGTCCCATTAATCCGATGGAAAGTATTTAAAATTAATTATGGACTTTCTAAATTAGTTTGCATCATGACATTTGATAATTATGCACCCTAATAAGACATAAAACACCATAACATATGAATAACATATCATCTAAGATGCACTGGCGTATTTACAAAATGCCAGATTTGAAACAACTTCAACAGCGCGCGCTGTTCTGGAAAATACGTAATCTGCCCTGCATCTTTATAATTAATCTATGGTTATAATAAAAATAACATTATTCTTAAAATGCAGTGGAATGTGGACGAAGATATTCCTTAACCTAAATCATACGTCAGGATTGTTTGACAAGATTTGCGGTGTGTGCGTAGACGAATGATCTCATTATCCTTAAATTACGCGTAACCTTCCGGCAGAACAATTTTGTACAATTCACAGATCATCCAGCCATGACAGGTACAGGTTCCTGATTATGACAATCAATCACGTATTTTTCTTAGGGCTATGTTTACTACAGTTTGTTTTTATTATTATTTTACTTTATTCTATTATTTTTTTTTGAGTCATGGACTAGCGCTTAAAAGAAATAGGTTCTGATACATTAGTTGGTATAAATGCAAACCTGATAAATACAATATTTACCAATAATAGTTATAATAATAATATGTAGGCTATTTATTTACAACTGCTTTATTAAATGTTGCTAGTTGCTTTATTAAATGTTAAAATAGCCTATGCATTTCAATTAAGTAAAAGTCTTTTATCCATTTGGCTTTTTATTGGAGAAAAACACTTAAAGATATTTGGAATACGGATTATAGCGCTTGGAAAAACATTCTAGGTAAGCAGCAGACCATTTTTTTTTAAATAAATCACGTTTTGTATTTGACAGTAAAAACAAATTAAAATATAAATTAATGATGTAAAATAAAAGATCTGGTTGCAAAATATACTTTGATCTAAAACTAAAAACCCGATTCCAGCTGCAATAAAAAGTGCTATTTACATGCACGTGCATGTATACAAAAATATATATCCTACAAAAAATAACACTTTGATCAAATCACATCTCCATGCGATTCGTTTAAAGAACAACTTGGGTTTCAGTGCGCGGGCTACTTTAGCACCATCACCGGTTAAGACTAATCATCAGGTTATTCTAAATTTAAATCTCTTGTCAGCAGTCCTGAACAAGCCTGTTCTGATTTGAAGACAGAAACGGGGACTGAAAAGGTGCACAAGAGCAAAACTGAGTTTACCTACCATGTGCGCTTCAATGCGGGTTGCCAGTGTAGCCGCGTCCTGGTTGATCAATAACAGCACGACAAGTGGACAGATATTCTCAGGCTGAGCAGCGCAAGTTCCTGCTGCATTCAGTGCGCCGCGGCAGGGTTACGTATCACCCTGACGTCAACTCCTTCACAGGCATAGGACGCACACATACATACACTAAATGCCCGTACATGCATTAAGCACATTAGGAATGCATGCGCAAAGAAAGAGAGGGAAACTTTTTTTTGGTTTTCTGTCTCTTCAGCTGAGAAAATATCACCTAAGGCAATTTTGGATATGCACCGTGATCTTGAACTTGTACCCTTGCGGGCGTCAATTCAAAGTTCAATGTGCAATTGAAACAACACTTTGGGTAACCCCAGGAACGGCGCTCCCTCTCTGGAGAGGATCTAAAGCTGCCACATATGGAAATAGTGAGTAAGGGTGAGGCAAGGGGAGCGAGTGAAAAAAAGAACAACTGAATTGAAAGGGAAACAAAAGAAACTCTCCCAGAGCAGTCCCATAAAACTGATTGATGACTTCCCTGGAGGACTGTTTCCCAGGTGTATGCTTGTGTGTACCCATGCTACAGAGCATGTCACTTTAAGGTTTGATGTTTTTGGATGCTTGTCAAGTACAACAAACTTAATTGAGGGATGATCTGGTACAATTGAGCATATCACATATTCTTGGCATTCTTTCACCACACAGATTTGTTTGACTGGGGTGCTACAAAACACGAAAGTGTCTGCTGGATCTATTACACCATGTGATATTGAAAGCAGGCTGGAGAAAGTCCAGACATTGAACCAGACAAGGAGTGTATTGGAGAGAAGTGAGCAGCAAGAGCGAATGTCACCAAATGGAGGTGAGAGCTACTGACTGCAAAATAGTTTAGAAAATACACCTAGATTTTATAGTGGCACTTCATTTGTCAGTATTATCAAGTTATGGATTTCATTTATTATTAAAAGAAAAAAAAGCCCAGCACTGGAGTATTAGCTTTTGATTGCAATTAGGTTCTGTAACCTCTTAAATATTAAAACCAGCTTTAGTCATTTATCACTTTTTTTTCTCCTGCTTCTTTTGTTGTCTGAACTGTCTCATTTCCACTCATTTCATCCTTAATTAGGTTTCAAGTATTTGATGATGCAAACAGTGCAAAACTGTGTTTGATTTTGAAACAGCTGCTCATTGTTTTTCCTAGAGACGAAAGGAAGTCAGAATCCTTGGCATAATTTCTGTTTTGATTTCAAATGAAACACGTCATTATTAATTCCATGAATACACATTTCATAACTGTTTGGATCAGTTATCACATAGAATAACATTCAACATTTGAGGGGTAATCTTGCCAGAAAAATACATAGTTTGATTTAAGATGGCATAAATTCAGGCTCAGGCAAGGACAAAATTATCTTTCATTTTTGTTTTTAAAATTTAAGTAGATGTTACCTCTGAAACAACAGGCACATTTGTTCTTGTTTCCTCAGTTATTTAGTCATGGAAGGTGAACACAAGAAAGATAAATAACAAAGAATAAAAAAAATGTTCAAATGATTGGTTTTTGTAAATGTTAGGCTTTGATACTTCTGCTGAAGTCAAAAATGCTTTATCCTGTTTGAAAAGTAACCTTTTGAGGCCTAAAGATTCAGTATCAGAATACTGTAGTGTAACTTGGTCTAGATCAATTCACACTTCTCAGTTAAAATGCATAAGCAGACTAGCGATGTCTGCAGGTCTAGTACAGGCACATGTTTCCCAGATTATTCGATTCTAAATACTGTGGTCTGCAGAAATATTTTCTTTTCAAAACTATACTGTGGTATTGAGTGACACGCTGCTTTGGTATTCAATGCATGCATTAAAAACAAATGTTCACGCTGACATTGAATTCTGTGATATACTGATCAAGGGGGTAGAAAAAGGAAAAAAGCATGATCTGTGCTATATAGTGCACAAATGACCCATATACACGAACAATAATTAATGACCAAGAACAAAAGAACTGCACTGGTAGTCAGTTAAACATGTGTGATTAATAATGTTTAAAAGAATGTGTAGTACAGTTAATGACTGTGATTGGTCATAGAAGTCATTAGCAGATGGCCCTGCATGAGTTTTCTTTCATTTTAAATGTTTGTAAGTGGGAACTTAAGAAGTTTTTAAACAAACACCCATTAGGAAAAGTGAGAGTGAGAAATGAATAAAAAAATTGCATTTTGTGAGAGATTTAAATACACAGTCAATTTGCTATAATTTTAGATGCAATTAAAACTTGATTCTATAAAAGTAAAAAGAATTTTCTGAAATGTAATATCACTTTCAAAGCATTCTTTTTCATTAATTATATTTTAGACTCTTGTATAGTGAGTTGGAGCATTTATTTATAAATGCAAGGCAGATATATTGAACAGGATATATTATTCATCAGTACTGTGAATAACAAGAAATCAGATCACTGAAATTAAGCTGTCTTGATAGTGTGTTCCACAATGAACCCCTGCAAGGGATATAGACAATGCCTTGTGTGATTTAAAGGCCATTGCCTTAAAATTGGTCTAAGTGAGGCTCGAACTCGGCATTGCTTTGCTTTGTATTGCTGTATAAGTACCGCGCGCTAACCGATTGCGCCACTGGAGCTTAGGCTGTGCGTTAGAGCAAACACAATCTGTCCATCTAATAATAACAACAATAGGATGAACGTTTCCAAAAACTTGAAAAAGGGAACGTAACAGGGATCTCACGGTTCCTCGCTGGTTATGATTTCACACATAAATCTTTCATCTTAAGCTATCGGTTTATCCACACGGACAGATTGTCACCTTTTCAATGAACCCGTTTATGAATGGACACAGTTGGTTTTTAGTTCATGTTTTAGGATTTTGGGACTGTACTGCCCCCTAGTGGTGTCTAAAATGCTTAAGTCCTCTTTCGGGTGCCATTGTGGTATCTTTCCTTAAAACCCCTGGTAATTAGTAGTCTGCTAATTAAGATTCTGTGTTGCATTGAACGCTGTGGGCGTTATTGTAAGCGTGTTATAGATACTGTTATTGACCTTTGACTTTGACAGACCTATAAGCATGAATTCACTTGCCATGACTCATGTGTTTAACCACTAGGTGACAGTTCATGCACATCATATAGCTCCAGCCAACTGGCATCAACAAGAATAGATTATCTTTCATACAAAAACTTTCACAAAATTGTAATCATTTTGTGTTGGAATGTAAAGGTTACCATTTACTAAAATAATAAATATAAATAATAATAAATAAAAATAACCTTAAGCACAATAAGCAAAAACAAAGACAAAAAAGGCGTCCTGAAACTTAATTGCTAAAACAATTAAATATGTAGTTTGCATAATTATCTGTTCTGTTGAGTTACCAATTCAAGACTTTAATTCAAAGCAACTGACACTTAATGCCACCGTGAGTACATCCTTTAATTTAAGAAAGCTATTATTGATAATATCCCTACACTTAAAGTTTTTTATTTATTTTTTTTATAGCTGGACTCTTATGTTTAATTTCTCCTTTGAATTGCACCCAGAAATCTCCGCGTTTTGGACATAAGCAATTGCCTACGCAGTATGGAGAATTTCACGTCGAGTTCATGTTGACTAGAAGACATATTTGCATGTTAAAATTGCTCCAGGTGAGGCTCGAACTCACAACCTCGGCATTGCTCTGCTTTGTACTGCCTTATAAGTACCGCGCGCTAACCGATTGCGCCACTGGAGCCTTACGTCAGAGCGGTATGGGCTCGTCAACTGACCTTAAATAGTTAATTGGATAGGATCGTTTGTTTTCTTGAAAAGACTAGTGAACGACGAGACACACTAAAAGAGCTCCTACTGGCACTTTTGGCCCCCCACAGACACATTAAGACGCCACACTTATGATTTATAGAAAGAATCCATTATTACTGTAATCTGTACATGTTACATCAGGATAAAATATATTTAAAGTATATATTTAAAATATATTTGGTTTGTGCATGGTTGTGCAATAATGATATGTATAAAATTCCGTATCAAGTCGATCAGTAAAAAAAAAAAAATGGTTAGTGTTTGTATTTTCTCTAACACATCCTTATAAGGTAATACACAATAAAAGGCACATTTCAGTGTCTTTCTTCATTATTTGTAACACTGAGGAATTAAGATGTCAGCAAGGACAAAGAGGTAAAACACCAAGGACTGTTTCACATCCCATGATCTGGCAAAAATAACAGATTTGAAAACACTGACAGTTCATGTTCGTTAACGCAAAGCCACGTTCATGTAGATTTGGGGAAAAATATTTTGACGTTCCCTTGGTTCCTGTAGTTTTGTGCAAAGATGCCATACAGGTTGTATGCATTCATCAACCATTATGTCTCCCCTTTCACAGTTCTCCTGCATCATGGGTCTGTCTTCCATTCTCTCCCTCACTCTCCACTTTGGATCCCTGTACACCCATGTCACCTTTCCATACCTCATTCAGGCATTCTGAAAGAGATAAAATAAGGCCTGAAAATAGTGGCTTATTCGTAAAGAAAGGATTAGATTACGAGTCTGTATGTTCGTGAATGCTAAAAGACACAGAGTGTATTTCTACCTTGGTCCGAGTCTCTGAGGACGTGGGTTGCACAGAAAAATCTGTCAAGTCTCTCGTCTTGATGATGAAAGTACCAGTTCTCCACAACCTCTTCATACTCTTCCAGCATGGTCTCGCACTGTAATATAAACATAAAGAGATAAAAATATACATTTTTAGTATATACATTTGACCGTACTGTTAGAAGACAGTTTATTAATTTTCTTCTTAACATTCATACCTACAAACCGAGAGTCCAGATCAATAAACACTATAAAACATTATTATTAATCTCAAAGAATAACAACTACATATAATTTAAGAAGATGAAAACATGCAACTACACCACCCACGGCTCTTTCTTTGTTAGTGCATGAGGATTACCTGTCTCTTCAAATCTGCCACCTCCACTGATGGTTCATCCCACAGTTCATAAGGGATACCCAGCTCTACCTTCACTCCCTTATCCACCAGGTTCCTCAGTGTGTTCATGGTTTGACTTGTGCCCTGACAAACACAGTAGTCTCAGATTATTTAGCATTTTGCAAACAAAATGCACACATTTAAAGTATTTCTTTAAAGGAGGATTGGCTGAATTTCATGCAACTGAGGGCTGGGAAAGTGGGAGAGTGTTAAGGTGAGCTCAATACCTTGGCATAGCGAAGGCTCCCTGGTCTCTCAGCATGGACTTTATACTGCAGAATTCTTTCACAGATGTTGTCCATGGCCTCAGTGAGTCGTGTCTCTCTGGAAACAAATAAATCGTATTAATAGCTTGGGAGGTGGGAGAACATTAGTACATTTAAGCTTTTTTCTAACCTTAAGGGTTCTGTTTTTGTCTTTCTCATAGGGACAGAACTGACATATCAGTATGTCATCACTACTTACGAAGTGTTGTATTTGATTTTGCGCCTGCGCTTGCCAGTGTCCAAAACTTCTCCGACCTCTAGAACTTCCTTCGAGCGGCCAGTTTTTTCCAGGGCGTCCTGCAACTCCACCGTCAGTAATTTACAAACTATTAAAAGAAAAAAAAAAAACTTTAGAAGCCGACTGAGGTTTCGTTTTGACTGAATAACTTACACATGCAAACATAAGCAACTTTGCACTAGGGGATATAGTCGAGTTCTAAAGTTTTATGATAGCTTTAAAAAAAAAGAAAGAAAAAAAGATTTACATTCAACACCTAAGGGGCAAACGAAAGGATGATACTTTCCGTTTCTTACCCTCGCATTTATTTGGTAATCGCTCCTCTTGGTTTCCCAAGACGAGGCTGAACATACAAATAAAGAAAAATGCAAACATTTCCATAGTGACCACTGTTTACAAACTTTGAATCAACAGGAGTTCACATTAAAGCCACATCGACATTTTTGAGAATGGTTCAGACTCGTAGAACTGAGCATGCGCACTGTCAAAGCCGATGGTAAGAAATGGCAAACAGAAAACGCGTTATCGATTTAGGCAGAGCTAATCGATAGCACACATCGTTGAGTTTAGTACCAGAATCCCTAAGGAGGCTACTATAAACGTTTACTTGCGGGTCAAAGTAAAAAAAAAAAAAAAAAAAAAAAAATCATTAACATGAATTCTTAGGATATAGCCTACTGAGAGTATGAAATAAGCGCTTCAAGCATTGTATTAGCCTACAGACACATCCTTAATTTCTTACAGCCTCATATGTCAAGTTCGGTGTTTCTATATCGACAATTCAGCTGAGCAACATTAAAAATGAAATCACACACACTATTCAACATTTTATGAAAGATTTCACCTTTTTTCTCAACACCGTCGGACAAAATGGGATTGGTTTAAAAAGGATTTTACACAGAACTCACATACCTACTGCTCATCTGTCCCCCATAACAATTTAATGATAATAAATTTAATATTTATCATAATTTTCACATGTTATAGGACTGAAGCTAAGAACACAAATTGTTTGTCTACGGTCTCTTTGTTTTTGTAAAACAAAAGAAAAAAAAAGTTTAATTTAGAAGTTTAACTAAAACCAAAATGTTATTGTTTTAGTCCTTCACATGTCAGATGGTAATCAGCAAGAAATACTTTTATTCTTAATTGTCTTCCCTATTTTTGTTCCAAATATATTGATGTGACAAGGTGTGATGGGGTTGAAGACTGTAACACATTTGAAGGGGCACATTGCCTTCAATTTTAATTGTTGGTTTTGTTCTTTCTGGGTCAACATATCTGCATGGCCAGCACTGTCTCTCTGCTGAAAATGTGGGTGCAATTTCTGATGTATGATGCTTGTCAAAGTTTAAGTGGACATATTACATCAAAAATTCTATTTATAACAAAAATATGAGTTGTCATGATTTTGTTAAGTATGTATTTACTGAAACCATGACTATTTTAGGCCTATATTTTTAAATTAAAATTATTAATAAATTAAGTAAATAACTGAGCCCTGTCACAAGTTTACAACCATGTAATAATCAGAAATATATTTATTTGTGTGACAGGGTTGTGGTTTTTCACTCAAAATGGCTGCTGCTCCTCATGTAGTTTAGGAGAGTAGAAATATGGCAGCAGTAAAATAAGTACATTGTATATGGATTAAAATAAAACATTGAAAAATAATAATTTTCCATCTTAATTTTATGTGATGGGGTTGAGTTGTTAAGCTTGACAGTGGTCTCCCTGACTATAATACACCTGGTTAGGTTAGTATGATACTACTAACCATTTTCTGCACCACTAAACAGACCTGAATGATGTCATTTCTGGTAAATGATGTCACATATGTGTGGAGGCTAAATTATTATGGCCACAGAATTGTTAGTGTGATGGAGTTGAGATCAGACTGAGGGACATAACTTTAAAGTCTGTCTTTCATAAAATATCTTACTCTTTTTTTTTTTAGAAAAATATTTTTCACAAGAAAGGAACACAAATAAATGCTTACATTATTGCCAAAAATCATAGAAACTATGCACATTTTGTTAATAATTTTCTAAGTACAAACTCAGTGAAGTGCCTCAGGGACACTAAAAATGATTAAAATTCAATAATTTATTTATTTATTTTTTTTTCATTATAATGGGCATACCAAAGTATTTGTGAAAAGCTTCTAACAATTCATTTTTGTAAAACGCCACTTTAAAAACTCTGGGGGACTGAAATATTACAGAATCCCTGGAATGACCCATATCTCTGAAAACGTAATAGCCAAAGGCTATTATTGATAACTATAGAGCGTTATTCATATGACATTTTGGCTATTAAGAAGACAGAAGCAGTATCTGCTTAATCTATTGTGTCCTTGAGTGAATTGAACAGGTTTAAAATTTAGTTGATGTGTATTTATAACAGTGACATGTAGATTGCATTAACTCAACTGGCTGGCACTCAGTTTACAAGCCATTCTGTCATCTGCAAAAGCCATTTGGAAAAGATACAGAACAGTGTTTCTTGGCAATAGTTTATTTGTATTAATTTGTCTGAAGGAAGAGATTAGCTGTTGGTATAGAAGTTTGTGTGCCTTCAGAGGGGTGTCTGGGAGCATTACCCAGCTCTGGGGTCTCTTGAGGATTCAGGTGTCAGTGCCACGTGTTTATTGACAGCTGATATGGTTTGATGAACCTTCTGGTGGTGCCTGAGGGGGGGATTGAAAAGCAAAGGAGAGAGAATGATGAGAGAGATGACAAATCCGGACTGAGATAAGTACTACGTGAGAACCTGGGAATACCCAGAGTGAACAAGAAGACCAGATTGTGAGTGAGACTGTGGGTAATCATGCATGTGTATGCGAGGGGAGCTGCATGCCTAATTAAGGGATTTGGAAAGGAGGGATAGCCCATGTGTTAATGTACGAGTGAGAGACACAGGAAGACAGCAATGAGGGAGACAGGTGGCACTGGGAGAAGAAGAGTTGCGCTCGCCATATTCATCTGAGGTTTCAGGGTCAGACAGAGGGCATGACCATATACACTTTTTTAAAGAAAAATAGGGGAAACATTTAAAGAGGAAATATGCATACAATTAGATGGAACAAAAGCAAATGAGTTTATTGCCTTGTAAAAAATTTTTATTGCACTGTTTACACATTTTGTGGTAAATATTTAATGCACACAAATGTAGGCAAGTGGCCCTTCCTGGTTGTTGTGTGTCTTAATAGGAACCTTTTGTTTCATTGCAAGCTAATAGTGTGTTTTGTGTGTGTTTGTGTGCACACACTCGTCTCAGTATCAGTAATTGTTTGTTATGTCACTGTGTTTTCATCTAGACTGGCTGGACGGATGGAGTTACATCCCTGAACAAATGGCAGTCCTCGTGCAGGTAGACATGAACAGATGTAAAGGCACTTGACATACACAACATTACATGTTATGAAGATTAATTAAACGTTATATTGAAAATGCAAATGAATGCCAGAGCATTTACCTATTTAGAAGACACAAGGATACCCATACCTGGTCTACCGCACAAAACCCGGTTGTCACAGCGACGTCAAACAGAAAGGGAACACCTGCTATCCTGTTATATTAGACACATGGACACTACTACTGCAAAATGACTGATGACCAAAGTCTTATACGTATCACCCTTTATAAATACACTGCAAATAACTGCCTTACCTGAAAATACCTTAATAACTGAATACATTGCCACAAGGAACTTTTTACGCCAAGGCAAAGCAAAAAAATAAAGTTGAGGTACAGGTAAGTGCTGTATATATTTGTCAGTTTTAATTTAGTCTTCAATATGAATTTTTCATTGTTAATTCATACAGTAGTTTTATTATATATTTATTATATATTATATATTTATTGTAGATTTATTATGTACTGGGATCATCAATGAGCATGGGTTGGTTAGTTAGTTTATTTATTTTGCCACATTATTTTTATTATTTTAATATTATTATATATAAATATTGTTTTGTTATTATTTTATATTATTTTAATACTTAATATTTATTCCATCAAATTATATTGCCATGTAAAATTTAATTTTCCAAGTGCTCAACTCATATATATTCTCAACTCAGTCTGCACTTTGTGGAAATTTTAAATGATAATTTTACAGGCTAATATAATTTGGAAGAAAAGCTTAAATGGTGTTGGGATTCTACGGCTTCATGGCAACATTGTTTATATGGATTATATATTTCACTGAAAAAAGTATTCAGACCTTTAAGCAGTTTTCTTATTTACTAATCCTATTGAAGTTAGGTTCATTATGATATTTTAATGTTTGAGAATTGAAACACAGCATTTATTTTAATGTGGCATTGTTTCAGGTATTGTGAAATAAGGTGTTTGCAAAAAGATTCAGTCCTGTTGTTGAAGTTCTGTGGTTACACAGTTGAAAAACAATTGCTCTAACAAGGACACAATTGCCTTACAATTTGCCTCCATATGTGAATCATTAAAATAACTACTATTTCCTGACAACTCCACTGTCAACCATAATTATTCTGGTTCTGAGGTGAAAATGTGTCCAAAGAATTTTCTGGTCAAGTTACTTTTTAGTCATAATTTAAAAACATGTGTAAGTAAAGCCTTGCCCACTCCTCAGTAAGAAAGAAAAACACATATGGTGATGCAGGATAGATGCTGCTAGGACTAATCACCAGAGATCAGGTATTTTTTTTAATAGAAGTGGGAATGAGTGCTGCAAATTTTACCAGGAGAATGATACCAAATGCAGACTCAAATTTACATCGAAATGGCTTGAGAACAAAAAGCTGAATGTTCAGCAAAGGGCCAGTCAAAACCCTGATCTCAGTCCAACTGATGATCTGTGACAGATTTTGAAAATTGCAGTGCATCAGTGTTATCTGACTAACCAGAACAACCTGTGGTGCAAATCTGCATAGACAAATAAGCCAAAATCAAACCTGAACAGTGTGTGCTGCAAGCTGGTCCACAAAATATTCTAATAAAAAATTATATGAATAACTACGATATAAAATATTCATAATAATTTAATTCCTGAAAGGGCTGCAATCAATAATAAGCAAAAGAGTCAGTATTTTATATTAATACATATTAATAGCTTCAGTTGTTCTAATTCAAATATCAAAGACTGAATACGTTTATAATGTTCTGTGTTGGTGTTATTTGTTTGCTAAACTCTGATTCATTTAGTGTGTTTCCCTCAGTGAGGTAAGTCAAGAGTGCAGTGCTAGTGTTGGCCTGTCCGGTATGTGCACACAACTTGGATCCAGACTACACACACATACACAAGTACCAACGCAAACTTGCAAACACTCATAGGTGGCTCATATACCAGCACACTTAGTTGGCCCCTGGCCTCTCTGTGCCCCTTGCCAGAACCCCAATAGCTAACATGTCCCCTAAATCATATCCCTTCCCACATACACACACTGTCTCTCATGCACACAAAAACACATACTTTACTTACAGTCTTGACTTTAATATGAGATATCCAATCACTCTTAAACCCTGATCCAAAACCCCTCTAAACGTATTTTATTTTGATGTTTTTATGTGCAAAGGGACTCCTGACACATTAACCTCTCCAGTGCATGTCTAACCCTTCTCCATTTCCAAGGGAAACTACACCGTCTGCAAATACACCGTTACCCAATCATCCCTGAAACTAAAGCTAAACTCGAGGTTACAGGACAACACTTAACATTGTGGTTTACAGATTCTGCTGGCTGTTACTGCTGTAGGACAAAAGCGTCACTTTAACAGAAATAGGATATTAAAAAAAACATAGCATTTCTACTTAGATATTTTGATTTTATTCTAATATTTTATTTTATTTTATTATATACTGGAATAATCACTGAACCTGGGTTGATTTTAAATTAATCTCATGTAACTCACATGTAGAATATTGTCTATTCTGGGAATTGTACCATGTTCAATGTCATCGTCAGGCATCATTATTTTTATTCTATTATTCATTATTATTTTAATATATATATATATATATATATATAAATTATATTATGTTCTCAACTCAGGTTGCACTTTATGAAAATTCATTTGACATATTTTTTCATTTTTATTCTATCCTGTTTTCCTATTTTATTGCATTGTATTTAACTCTAATATATCCATTTTCCCCATCTTCTCCCTCAGCATGTTAATATTTCTCTTTCTTTGTCCACCCGTTCTTTCTTCTTTATTTTCCCTTTCTCTCATCTTCCCCCCAGTTTCTGTCCGCTTTTCTCCTTTGCATTATGCCAGAGAAAGTGTGCAAGTTTCAAGGTCAGAGTTATCATAAGCTGAAGAGATCATGTCTGAGGCGAGGGGCTCTGTTCCAAGATCCATTCTTTCCTCCTTCAGCTGAGTCACTGTTCTACAAAAGGACGCCCCCTCCAGGACTGATGTGGAAGAGACCCAGGGTAAGAGAATCTCACATTGGACTGTTGCTTTCCGTTTTAAATGTGTTTATGTGTTAATAGTTACTTTGGTATTATCATGTAGTTGGCCTTAAAGAGTATGTTGGTGCTAAAAGTATCACACCACAACAATGGAAAAATGTATTAAAAGAAAGTATTTCCTTTGTTTAAAAGAGTGTTCTCCCTAAGTACAGTACAGACTGATGTTACTGTACATACGGTCTGGTGGCAGGCCCTCTAGTATCAGTGAATGGATCTATCCTGGTGACTCTTGTGATTCTAAATGTGGCTGCACAGTCAGCAGCATAAGAGATATGTTTAATTAAAGGCCTTTCTGACGGCTGCGAGGCGTCGGTAACCTGATTCCTCAAGGAGTGTGTGTGTTGTGTATGGCTTCAAATGAGGGAGATTACCAATATATTATGCTACATTTATATGTGATATGTTGACTAAAGAAATAGACAATTAAAGCAGCAATATGGGGACCTACATTCCTGCTTTGTCTTCATGCTAGTTTCTGCAAATTCTTTTTAGTCAGGGTATTTAAATTAAAATGGCAATTAATTAAAATAACTTTAGACAAATTATGTCATTAAAGCACTTTTTGTTTTGCTTGTTTGTTCGTTGTGAATTGAAAATATTAGTTTTTTCATTATTCATTCTGCTTTTCTATCTACTAACTTTAAAAAATATATATATTATTCTGAAATGTTTCTTTAATGAAATGGTAAACACATACAAATTATTTAAGGGTCTTCTGTCTTACACCCAGGAACTGTGTAAAGACCCTCGACTATTTGTGGATGGAATCAGCACAAGGGATCTGCACCAGGGCAGTCTGGGTAACTGCTGGATGGTAGCAGCCACATCATGTTTGGCAGCAGAATCCTCACTCTGGAAGAAGGTATATATATATATATATATATTCTTCTATGAATATTTGGGGTTGTAATATTTTTTTAAAAGAAGTAAATACTTTTATTCAGGATACAGTAAATTGATCAGAAGTGACAGTAAAGACATGTAAAATATTACAAAAGATGTCTGTTTCAAATAAATTCCATCACGGGAATAAATTACATTTTAAAATATATTAAAATGATAAAAGAGTTCATTTAAGCATATGCTATTCACAATATTCTCAATACATCTGTTTTTACTGTATTTCTGATCAAATAATTGCAGAAACATTTAAAAATCTTACCAACCCCAAACATTTGAATGATGGTGTATATGGGTTTTAATAATTACTCATTTATCAAGATTTCACTCTTGTTCTACTCTTGTTTTACTCTGTTTAATTGTCCCTTATTCAGGTGATCCCAGATCATGCTGAGCAGGAGTGGCACCCAAAGCGCCCGGATCTGTATGCTGGAATTTTTCACTTCCGTTTCTGGCGACTGGGCCAGTGGACAGATGTCGTGGTCGATGACCGTTTACCAGTCAGCGAGGATGGAACGCTGTTCTTCTGCCGTTCTGCAACTCCACGGGAATTCTGGAGTGCTTTGTTGGAGAAAGCTTATGCCAAGTGAGATGCTTGTCAAATAAGACGTATCGTTTCAATAAATGATGTGGTGGACTAGAAAATTTTGTGTTCTGAAAGTATGTCTACAAAGTAGAACAAGATCTTTTATTTTAAAATCAAATTATTAACTCTGTCTGTGCCTTTTTAGGCTAAATGGGTGTTATGAGGCTTTAGAGGGAGGTAATACAGCCGAAGCCCTAGTTGATTTTACTGGTGGCGTCTCTGAACCATTGAGTTTGAACCAGGAGGAGCTGATCCAGCATGCTGACCAGAGAAAAATGCTGTTCCAGACACTAGCACACACACACAGCCATCAAGCGCTCATCACCTGTTCCATTCGGGTCAGAAAACATGACAAAAAAACTTTTTTTATGTAGTCTAAGCACCCCGCTAATCAACTAACTAAAGCAAATACCACATAATAACTCCTCTGTGTGTCCTGATAGGAATAATGACACATTCAAGTCACACATCTCTGATTTTTACCTGTTTCTTTTGTACACACTTTGCCACTTTTTGTGTTGCAGCCAGCAGAAGGAGAGCAGGTAGAATCAGTTCTGGACTGTGGACTGATAAAGGGTCATGCATATGGTGTGACTGCATTCAAAAAACTTCGTATGTCAGAGACTCTGAATGGCATGTGTAACGCAACTCGTTTGCACATGGTCCGGATGAGAAACCCTTGGGGGACGGCAGACTGGACAGGAGCGTGGAGTCTGGGGTGAGTTATTGGCTACCTATCTCACTCAGAAGCACAAAATTAATGAATAATCACGGTTAGTAGACCCCACAATTAGACAATTTAACTGAGTTCTTGGCATTTCCCATGGAGCTCTGTAAACACTGCTGCAATCGAATGGTGCACGGTACTTATAAGGCAGTACAAAGAAGAGTAATGTCGAGGTTGTGCGTTTAAGCCTCAACTGGAACATGGTTTTAGGAAGACATTCAAGTGGGAAATATATAGCTGAATACAGAAAAGATATAGAAAATGGCCAATATGGTCTTTCATGTTGGACTCTATACTAGGATAGAGACATTTCAGTAAGTCAAGGATTAACATAAAAATCAGGTCTAATATTGGCAGGCCATCTTCAAATGAGGTGGACACTCTGTAGGTGCTGATCTTCCAACAATGTGACTTGGAAGTTGAGGCTTGTGTATTTAAGCTTGTGTATATTCATTTCTGTAATGGAACATCTAGGGCTGGCTTTTCCTATAGTGTTTGGTAATGCATCTTTGCTAATTGCCATCATAGCTCCAGTGCTGCAGTTGGGTCAGTGTGCGGTACTTATAAGGCAGTACACAGCAGAGCAATGCCAAGGTTGTGAGTTTGAGTCTCACCAGTTTTAGGGACAATTTTAGGATGCAAAAAACGTGATCTAAAATGATCATAAAATATGTAAATAGCACCATTCCCCTTAGATTCTATACTTAAATAGAGACATTCCAGTAAAAAATAATAATAATTCATGGTCTTAAGTTAAAGATCAGACTAATATTTTAATTGGGGTGGACACTTCGTAAGCATATCTGCTAATATTCAAATGAGTGAGATTTGGAAGTTGGGACTTGTGTATTCAAACATAAAGCAACAGTTCCAGTGGCGCAAACATTGTGTTTACACTGGTTCCCTTTGCAGGTCTCCTCAGTGGCAGCAGCTTAGCCGCAAAGAACGGGAAAAGATGGGCCTTGTTGTCCGAGATGTTGGAGAGTTTTGGTAATGTAAATTAATGTACATTTTCAGTGATATGAATATGTAATTGGCAAGAAATGGAGTAGACATAATCCTTTTGAGAAACGTGTTTTAACCCAGTATTGTACATTTCTAATTTTCCTTAGGATGGAGTTTGAGGACTTCTGCCGTTACTTCACAGACATGGTGGTTTGCAGGTTGGCAGAAAAATCTCTCCTCTGGCCAAAGACACACTGGAGGGAGGTGTGCTGCCAGGGTGCCTGGACCTATGCATCTGGGATCCCACCTCCTCCCCCATCTTCTTGTCATCTAAACATCAAGAACCAGAGGCCTTCAACAGGGCTCCAATGGTCCAAACAAAGGCCAGCTCAAAGACGGGACAAAAAGGAACAAAGACTGAGTGAAAGACAGAAAGAGGGACAAATCCAAGGAGAAAAACAGAAAAAGAAAGAAGTAGTAAAACCAAAGCAAATTAAGGGGAGAAGGGAGCATGTGAAAAAACAGGCTGAAGGCATGGAGATGAGATGGGAGAGGCAAATTGACAGAAGAAGTCGATGTGGAGGATGTATCAATCACAGAGACACATTTCTATACAACCCACAGGTAAAACACTCTGGGAATTTACAAACTAAAAATGATAATGAAACATAAAGTATATGGTTAGGTTTATATTAAGGTTATTTCAAAATACCTTTAAAAAATTCAACCTGCTAATTTTCTCTCTAGATCTCTTAATCATATGTTCCCTAATTTCACATTCAGTTACTTGTCCTTCATTTGTCTCTCCATCTCTTTCTTAGTTCCTTTTTGAACTGGTCGGAGATGGGGCAGAGGTGTTGATATGTTTGCAACAGGAGGACAGGAGGATGAAAAGGAGGGAGGGAAGTGGGGAGAACTTACCAATCGGCTTTGAGATCCTAAGGGTAAGTGACTGAGTAATCAGAAATGTCATTTACATTATTAGACATTATCAGATTTTGACTGTGGCTGTTTAATGTGTGTGGGCTTTGGGGTTAGTTTGCTTATTTAGTAATTGCAAGTTTCATGCAATCTATTTAATATCACACAAGCAACAGTAGTGTTGTTGCGAATATCAGGTGATAATGATATTTCTATCATGACAGCTCTCGGAGGGTTTGGCCTTGCAATGTACATGGCAATGTTAATGTGTTTGGTCTTGGCAGAATAGATCTGCTACACCAAAGACTATAGTCATACAAAGACGGTTCACTGCTACACTTATGAATGGGAGAAACTGCAATTCACAATATGGCGGAATAGTCACACCTTCTAAATGAAAGAGCCAATCACTGATTGCTAAAATCAGTGCATCACTGCAGCGGCTGTTAGAAGCTCTGGTTCCCATAGAAACCTGAGGCTAGATAAGCGTGTTATGACTGTGCATGCACATTGGCTCATCTAGCCTGAATAGCTTTTTAAATGCTATTTGAGCATAAGAAACAACATTCATGGGGCAGTTAATTTCAGATTTTGTTGCTGATTTGAAATATGTAATTTAATTGCCAGTTCAGCGAGTAGTTTTTAGAACATACTTTCCTTGAAAGGGTCTTTGGCTACACTGCTGCTGGTGTGGCAGAGCAAGTACCAAGCCCTGCTACTGGCAACACATCCACAAAATGCTTCTGTGAGCATGTAAGAAATAATGCTGCTGCACATTTAACATATATGAAATAATCCCCATACATGAATCATCCTGTAGCAGATCTATACAGGTGGAGCTGGGGAAGGTGGAGGGTTTCTGAAGTGTGCTGCAACTGCTACAGCAAGCACTAACCAAGTATTTGTATGTTGAACAGTAAGCTCATTGACTGCTGATACAAAAATAACCAATCAGCTGTGCCTTGTGATAATGTTATTATGTCAGATTGAGTTAGACCTATCAGACTGCAGCATCTACAGTTTCGTGACAGAACTTTGGATGACTGTGAATATGATATTGTTTTCATATAATTGATTTCAATAAACAAAAACTTAATATTGAGTAACTTACATTTAAATATTTGATGTTCCTGAGTCTGAATGAGTGTTTGGAATTAATTGTTTGAGTGAATAATTCATTCACAAAGGCAGTCACTTGTCCTCACCTACTGGCATATCAATGTATCCTGCACAGACTGAAACACAAATGGAGTGATAGGAACTGTATCTGCACTCTGGGTAACCCAATCAGATTTGATTAATGTACTTAACTGTTATATAATTTAAACTAAATCACAGTAAATCATTAGATTCTAGTCTACATTAGCATTTATTTGGTCCTCAACAATGTTTCTGCTTACTGTCCCTCTATTTATCTTTCCTTCAGGTGGAGGTGAATCGTGTTTGTCGTGTACAGAGTTTATGTGAGCAGGCTGCTAGCTCTGTGTATATGGACTCCCGTAGCGTTACTCTGCGAGTGACTCTTGGCCCTGGACGCTACGTCATCCTCCCCACCACTTTCCAGCCTGGTGCCACTGGTCGGTTCCTTCTGCGTTTTTTCTCACACTCACGTGTGCACCTCAGGTAGGCACAGAAGTTTAGGACACTCTGCTCTGTTTTGGATTCAAATAAGCTGTCAATTGAACAGTAAACAAAATGTAGATCTAGTTTTAAATACTTACAGTGGAGTGTTGAATGTTTATTATGGTGACTGATTAATATGATTAGGAAGTGTCTTCAAAATTCCTCCTGATTTTTATTGTCTTGTTTTTCTTTTCATTGTCTCCTCTTCTTCACTTTATCTCTGTCTTCAGGGAGTTGAAGGAAGAGCTACCTGCTCCTTCATTGCGGCAGTGTTGTCTTCCTGAGCCCAGCGCTGTAACTACAGTCCATCTGCTCAAAGCCTCTGGCTTTAGCCATCCCAAACAAACAGGTTAAAACTCGCCACTGAAACTTTAATGACCAAGTATGATCTTAGTAACCTTTACATGTTCAGGTCCATTCAGCTGGACAAAGAAAGACGTTAGCAGTTCAGGTTTTCACAGTTTTGGGTATAAAAAACATTAGGGGCAGCTGCATGTTTTATCTGTTTCAGCTGATTATGCCTTTAATTCTGTCCTTCTGTATATGTATATATATCAGCTCCTGATGTGTATGCTGTCATCCGCTGTGAGGAAGACTCTGTGAGGACTAAAATTTTCAAAAAAGATGGAAGTCCTGAATTCAACACTAAGGCCATCTTTTACAGCAGGAACCCAAAGTCCAGAATATCCATTGAGGTTAGAGAATACCACACTTTATTTTGTGAAGGCTGGCACAGTTTCTTCTTATAAATGAATGAATGGAAAAGGTTTTGCTGATGTTTGTATTATTATGTGTATTCATTTATGTGCAGCTGTGGAAAAGAGGTTTGCTGTTGGACACGTTCCTTGGAGGAGCACGAATTCAGACAGGAGGACATGAACACTGTCAAAACAGAGTGATCGACTTGAAGGGTGGCCAATCGCGAGGCTGTGTTTTTATAGAGACTTCTTCCAGCCAGTGCTTGACAGACCTGTGACTGACTTAAGGTAATGACTGATGATATATAATCAATGGACTGAACATCAGAGACATTTCTGCCATACTTCAACATAGAACGGCAACCTTCTGGAGCAACCTGGGGTATAGTGCTTTGCTAAAGGGCACAATGGTGATGGATGAAAGTCATCATATCTGCTGGACAGATAATGAAAAATATGAAGGTCTTGAATTGTTTTACTAGTAATAATGCTAGTGGTGTAGAAAAGTTATGCAATAACTGACAGAATGTTTTGTTCCAATGCTGGGCAAATATAATTACTAAAAATAGTTGCAACATGAATTAATTATATCTGCTATTAATTTTGATGCTTTGACTCAGTGTTAATGGTTGGCACTACCTCAGGGAGTCTTTAAAGGCTACGCTAAAATTTTAACTTAAATTCTACAAAACATATCTATTTCAAATAAACATATAACTGCCAAAAAAATCTTAGAGTTTAACATTGATCTGAAGAGTAATAAATATTTCAGTCATTCAGTCATTTCAATCATTTCACACACGTACACACAAATGAAAGCAAGAAACAACAAATGTGCACAGCAAAAAAATCATATGATTTTTATCATCTATATTTATTTAATTAATTTAAATAGAAAAGATTTGCTCAAGAATAAAAAGAGAGTGAAAATTATTTCAAAGCACCTGTCAGATCTAACCTGAGATTTGTTCCACTGTGTCTTCCTATAGGAGAACAGGAATATATAATGTAAACAGGGTTTTTTCTTCTGATTTTCATCTCAGGGACAATAACTCCAACCTACTGAATTCATTGCAGCATAATGCATGTTTGTGATGTTGTTTGCACAAGCAAGAACTGGTTTAGCTTGAAATGTTAAATTTTTGAAATCTTCTGAAACCAAGTGCACAAAACTTTTCATGGCTGTTTCTGATCCAGGAGTGTGTCAGGCAAAGACATAACAGAATCAGACTTGAACACTCAGGTGAAGATGGTTTTACTGTGTATCTATAAGTGTGTTCTAATTCACCGATTCTCAGTCAACAGAATGCAAAACTCTGCATTTCAGTACTGTGACCTTTAATAATTGCACAATGAATCCTTCTTTTGGAAACAGGTCATGCATTTCCCTGGGTTTTAATATTGTTTGCTTTGCGTAGGCATCATGGACCTAAAGCAAACGTGGTATTATGTGACATCTCCTCCAGTATCTAACGCATCTCGCTCTATATGTGTTGTGTAAACTAGGAATTTTTACACTTTAATTTTGTACTTATTGAACATCATAAGTGCTCAAAAGTAACCTTTTGGCTGTTTCTGTATCAGTAATGGTTATTCCCAGCGCTCAAATTGCAATAGGTGTGTTGCAGTGAATCTGAAAGTGACAATAGCTATTCCTCTGCTTTTACCTTATGCTCTTATGTCGCCTACAATCACAGGTGCAGTATATCTACAAGACTGCCCCCAGCAGCACTATATCCCAGTGTATGTGCTGGTCTATGGCGTGTTTAGTGTTTTTCTGGCCTTGCTGTCTTGTCTGCCCTGCGCCAGGGAGACGGAGGAGGGAGGTCAACCCGCGCTCCTTCGGGCTGTGTGGAATGCTCTGGTTTCTGCCTTCTTGTTCACAGCAGTGTGTGTGGGAGGAAGATGTCATTTAATGTGTTATAGGTCTCTGACAACTTCTGTGCATTGTTCGGTTAATCCATTACAAAGATACTTGCCAAGAAAACAGCAGATTTTCATTGCTTTCATTTGTCTCATTCTGTGGGCCATCTGGATGGATCTCAATAATAGGTTTCTTAATGATTTTGTTTGTTTGATAAACTCAGCTAAATTGAAAAAAGTGTGAAAAATCAGTGTTTTTTTAAACATTCTTTAAAATATCTTCTTAACAGTTTTGCATCTCAAGTAATTTTATGTTATTACAAGTATGTTTAGATGTTGTTATTGCAAAATGGTCATTAAGAAAATGACTGTACTTGTCATATCTGCCAGTCAAAAATGTGGACAACAAAAATACCACAAGATTCTGATCATCTAGATTTTATTTACTTGAACAAAACAGGCTTTTCATGAATGCAAAGTGAAAAACACATGTAAAATGATTTGTAAGCACCTGCCAGACCTAAACAGCAATTTGTCATCCAACAGGAGTTCATGAATGTAAATATAGGGGATTTTGTTCTGATGGATAATAGCTCCAGCCTATTAAAGGCACTCCAGCGTAATGCTTGTTGGAAATATTGTTTGTACACAGCAAGAACAGGTTTATCTTGAAATGCTACAGCCATGAGGTAACGCAACCTTCTAAAACAGTGTGCGCACAACCCATGAAGAATCATTTCAGGCTGTTTCTGATCCTGTGGTGTGTGAAGACTTTCCAGGACCAGAACTACAGGTAAGCATGTTTGTGCAGAATAACATATGTGAAGGCAGTTTTACTCTGATACATCTATAAGAGTATTGTTATTCACAGATTTACATAGCAAAATCTAATGCAGTTATAAAATCAGTTTTAATCCAGTTACAAAGGTAAACTGATCAATGCTTTAGTGGTACAACCCTACTTGTGATTCTAGACTAACTTACATCATTTATTTAAGTTTATTAAGTTTTACTAGTCTCCCAGGGCACTAATTTATACCCTCAATAATGCAGTTTAATATTTAAAAACAAAAAGACTTGTCTTTGATGCGACAGTTCCGTCATATTTTGACTCCTCTACACTCTGCATTCCAGTACTGTGACAGTGAATGCTTTTTGAATCCGTTCATGCATTTGTCTGGGTTGTAATGTTGTATCCTTTGCATAGGCACCATGGATCCAAAGCAAATGTGGAATTACGTGAGATCTCCTCCAATAACTAGTATAACTTGCCTTGGTATGGGAGTTTTACACTATAATCATTGTTACTTTTGTAAATGAATACGAAGTATATTGACTCAAGTAACTTTTTGAATGATTTGTTTTCCAGTTATTACAAAACTGCTACTCCTGGCTCTTCCCATTGCTCAGATTGCAATAGGTGCGTTACAGTGAATGTATGTACTGTAGTTATTCCTCTGCGTTTACCTTCCATTATTTAAGCTGCTCTTATGTCGCCTATCATCACAGGTGCAGTATATCTGCAAGACTGTCCACAGCAGCACAATATCCCAGTGTATGTGCTGGTCTGTGGAGTGTTTAGTGTATTTCTGGCCTTGCTGTCTTGTCTGCCCTGCACCAGGGAGCCGGAGGACCAGGAGGAGGGAGGTCAAACCGCGCTCAGCCGTACCTGCAATGTGTGGAATTCTCTAGTTTCCACATTTTTGTTCTGCTGGATGATCAGTGGTAAGATACAATGGCATATGTGGGAGGAAGAGGTCATTTAATGTGCTCATAGGTCTCTGACAGCTTCTGTGCATTGTTCAGTAATCCATTACAAACTCACTTGCCAAACAAACAGCAGATTTTCATTTGGAATGCTTAGAATTCTAAGTTGAATGGAAAACACTGTCAACATGTTTTTGTGTGTGGGTTTGTCTGAAATTTGGGTGTGAATATGAACTTTTGTTCAGTGCTATTTAGACAGTGTCTATTTAATATTAAACTAGAAAAGCAACATTTCACAGATTTTGTTTTGACCTTTAGACCTTTAGAACACAATTTAAGATGTTTTCAATGAAATCCGAGAGCTTTCTGACCCTCCATAGACAGCAACGCAACTGACACGCTCAAGGCCCAGAAAGGTAGTAAAGGCATTGTTAAAAATAACAACTTCATTTCTTCTCTTCCGTGTCAGTCTTTGACGCACATTCATCAAAAATATCTTAATTTGTGTTCTAAAGATGAACAAAGGTCTTACAGGATTGGAATGACATGAGGGTGAGTAATTAATGACAGAATTTTCATTTTTGGGTGAACTATCCCTTTAAAGAGGGAAGTAACAGAATCAGTGATGCCAACTTCATCAAATGATAATCTGAAATAAATTGTTTTTCTAAAAAAAATTGTTTGTTTTTTATGTATAGGCAGTGTGTGGATTTACTCTATTTATCCTCCTAACTACAACCAAACCGTGGCTGGGGTTCCCTACTGCGATAAGACCCTCTACCTGTTTGCATTCTGGACAACCACTCTTGGATACATTCTGTTAGGTCTGGCGCTGTTGTTCGGGTGCTGTGTTTGTATCTGTGCTTGTATTTTTTCAAAGGATTAGCAAAAACTCTGTGGGCCATCTTAATTTATCTTGATCGATGACAGGGTTTTTGATGGTTTGTGTGATAAATTCACAAAACCATATTCTTAACGTTATGTATAAATAATGTGTTTAAAACTAATAATTAATTATCTTTAAAATAATTTGATTTCGTTAGCATTTAAAGCAAAGAGAACTGATGTTATTGTATTTTTTTTGGCTTACAATGAAAATTAAATCTTCTTAATAATTCTATTTTGAAACAGAACATTCTTTGAACTGTATAAGACACTATTTTAGCCACCCACTCAGACAGTACATAAATAAATACATAATCAGAGGAGAGCCAGAGTGGTTAAGAAAACATTACAATTGGTTACATCCAGTGTAGAAGACTAAGAAAAATATGTGCATTGCGTTTTGGTTGGACAGTTAGGACCCATGTGCAGAGTTTTATTTGGATAAAAGAATCCAGTCACTTTCTCAACTGGAATTAGTAGACATTATCAAACCAAAAACAATGGACATAATTGCACAGAACTGCATTACAAACCAAAAATACTCTAGCAGCTTTTTAAACAACTGAACAGGGAATGAGTAACAAGTCAACTTAGTGATGTACAAAGAAACAGTTCAGAATACAAAGATACAGTGGCCTCTGGCGTTCAGACAATGACATGACGACCTCCATTGCTACATACACGAGGAGGGATAAACAGTTGAATTTTGCTACACGTTGTTTTAATATTAAAAAAATATAAAATAAAATAGATCCTCTGACCACATTTTAGGTCTTAACTAACAGTATAATAAAGCCATCCAATTATTATATATATAGGTTATTAACAGAATTGCTACTTAGTGCTAAAATAGGTGATACTGTAGGTGAGTAACCTACATTACTATAAGTGATTGTTTAAGATGAAGTTGAGTAAAGGTCATATAAGACAACATTGTGTAAGATGTAGACATGTGCTTCCAGCTGGCAATGTCATTTCTCAGATAAACTGAGGAGAAAGCAGAAGAGTAGACTTGCAAAAAAAAAAAAATTGCACAAGTTGGAAAAGCAGAACACTTACACTTACACTTCCGTTAAAAAGTTTAGTGTCATTAAGATTTTTAATGTATTTTAAAGAAGTCGCTTATGCAAACCAAGGCTGCATTTATTTGACCAATACAGTAAAAGCAGCAAACGATTATGAAACATTCTTTTAAATTATTCTTATTATTTTAATTGAATGTATTTACTTAATGGTAAATCTTATTTTTCAGCAGCCATTACTCAAGCCTCCAGTGTCACATGATCCTTCAGAAATTAGTAATTAAAGCCACTGAAAAACGTTTTTTGTGTGTGAGTGTTTTTCAACAGTTCTGATTCTAATACACTGGTTTTGTTTTTTCATGTTCTTTTTTTAATAATTATAAAGTTCAACAGAACAGCATTTATTTGACATAGAAATCTTTTGAAAAATTGCAAATGTCTCTTCTGAGAAATTTAATGTGTCCTCGTTGTATAATTTAATATGATTATTAAAAAAAAAAATCTTACTGACTCCTAAACTTGTGTCAAATGATGTGTTGTTATTTCTATTAGTGGTTTTATAAAACATTGTAAAGATGTGTAAATTGTAAAGATTCTCTTGAGATCCTGTTACAGTAACACAATGATCTCACTGAAGTTTTGGTTAAGGTTAATCAGTAATGAAATGTTTCCTTTCTCTTTAATATAACCACTTCATACTGGAAAGGTGTGGCTCACCGCGCAAACATGTTGCGCTCTGCTGTAACATTACGCCATGTTTGACTCGACGTTTTATTGACAGTTAGGAAAGACTGGAAATTCTAACTACTGTCAGTAAGACAGCTTAGAGAAGAATTTCGTTATTTTCTTCATAAAGTTATGTGGTGAGGACTAGAGCATACATTACACATGCTGATTTAAAGCTTAATATGAGACAAGAGGAAACTTTTCTCAACATTTAAGCTGAGGTGAGAGACCTTTAATGATCACGTACATAAAACGTACTGGTCCTTAGATACATGTTTTCCATTTTAATAATCAAAATTGTTTAATGTCTAATGATATCTTATTTTTCTCTGTTTTGAAATTTACAAAAAAAAATGTAATGGCACATATTCAGCAACTATGATATTCTGAGAATGGGCGATTCAAAGCCATCAGCATTTTTGACATCACTGTTTGGTAAGAACTGTATTAACAATCATGTTAAGAGTATGTTGCTTTTTTAATCTGTTAAACTAATATAGCCTGTATGATGTCTAAATGTTCTAGTTTTAGAATACTTGGCAAAGTATGTAAAAGTATTCTTGTCTTAGCAGTCTGTTTATTTTTCAGTGATACTGGCTGTTTTTGTACTGGGGGTTATAATTGCTGCCATTGGAATTGGTAAATAATGCATTTTAAGTTCACTCATTCACTGTTGTCTCTGCTAGAATCTTTGTCTTTGTAAATAAATAATGTGGACTCAATAACATATTCCAGTATCATATTTACAGAAACATTCACATACTTTGTACAGTGAACAAACACACTCCTCTTCTCCAAAGACTGATGAATTTTATTTGTTTGGTTTTTTAGGGGCCTACTTTCTCAGAGACTGTCCTGTCCAGCCCCACATCCCAGTCTACCTTATAGTATTTGGTGTATTTGTTTTGCTTGTTCTGATAGCGAGCCTGGGCTTATTGTGTGGTACACAAGCAAAAGACACCTATGAGCTGCTGCTGTTGTCTATGCTGATCATCTCCGTCAGCGCCATCCTCTACCTATTTGTTGTCTGCTGGTTCATCACAGGTGAGTGAATTTGTCAAACAGGAGTTACAGAAGGTGTGAAGATATTTTATAGAAAGAATAATGGAGAAATACGCAAAAGAAGGTTAAACATTCTCTGCCAATAAAAAAATTAAAGGTGAAGCATAATGTTGTAACAAGCTGAAGAATGTGGGGTGTAAAGTCATAATTCACCACTGGCAAGATGGGGCTTTAATAGAAGTTGTCTGTTTATGTGGTAGAAACACTTTTTTTTTAATTGGTGTTACTAGAGAAAACAGAAAAAAAGGGCTGTGGTGAAAATAGGTAGGAAAACTTCAACACCCATAATGCACTGGGCTCGATCATGTAAGGAATGCAGAAGTATGATTTTTTTTTTTCACAAAAGTCCGGAAGACTTTTGCTGACATGAACATCTTGGTGCAGATCTCATAGAAAAATAATACATTTTTTCTATTGTAACAATACAAAGCTGGTTGAAAATCGGTGGACTTACACTTTAAATGAAATGGGAAAATATTTGCAAAAAAAAGTTGAAAATTGCTATTGCTCCTTAAATTTCACAGATATCAAAGGAATATTTAACTCAGCTAAAGTGTTTTCTCTGTGTATTGCAGGGAGCGTCTGGATATATTCTGTACATCCTCCCAGTTACGACCCAACAAATGAAGAGAACTACTGCAACAAAACTCTATATCTCTTTGCATTCTGGTTGAATACAGTGTGTTATTGCTGTCTGGCTGTCTTGCTGCTTTGTAGCGGATTTTCAGTGCTTTATATATGTGTACTAAATACTTGTCAAAGACCACAGCCATTGGCTTCAAACTCTCAGCAACAAGCATAGGATGTTTCACAATGTGTCATGATTTTATATTTAGCAGATTCAAATCACAATGTAATCATACATTTTATCAGTGTTTTCCCTAAGAATCAGTTCCATGACCTTGACATTATATATCCTATTTTCAACCAGTATAGGGTTAGAGAAAAGTACCTTTTCAGGATGAACTGATCTATATAGTGATATATTACATCCAGTTCAAAATCAAGGCCTAGACTTGAAAGTAATGTACAGCTTAATTTGAAAATATCAATATAAATATAATATATAGGCTACTGTCACCGCAGTGTATAATAGCCATACTATTCAAATTTTGTTAACAGAAAATGTTTCTAATATATATATATATATATATATATCTATATCTATCTATCTATCTATATATATATATATATATATATACAGGCAAAAAGGTGGTTGTTCTTTTTCAGTTTGGGTTTGCAAAAATAGTTTCTCAACATTTCACCAAAGGAAGTGTTTTAATGCTACTGGCTGTGTCTGATGACCACAGAACTGTGAAAATATACTGGCTGACTCAGAGCAGCTCTATCCAGTTCAACTTGAATATCCAATTCATATCTTCATAATGAAGCTGATTTTGGGGGTTCTCCTCATATTTGAAAGCCTATAAGGGAAATTAATAAGACAGAATTCACATTTTTATGGACTTTTTAAGAAATCATTGAAGATGGAGACTATTGAGACAGCTGCCAGAAAATCTTTAACTGGTAAGAAAATCAAGAAAGCTTTGAAATCGTGATGTTTTTTCCCCAATAACTACAATAAAAAGAATAGTAAAACTCTCTTTTTCTTTCTTTTTTCAGTGATGATTAACATGATTGCATGGATGATTTTTAATAACAGCCACTGGATTAGGTAAAGAGCAGTTTTTGTTTACAGTATAAAATATTGATGAGATGATTAGTGCAGTCACAATCTGGAGCAGTGTAAATGCTTGCTTTTAACTAAGAACTCTATATGTCAATTAACAACAACAAGAGGAGAAGCTTTATCACACCACTGGAAGCCTGTTTTTTTACTGTTTTTTACTTAAATGTTTCTAGGAGCGATCCATTTTCATGAGTGCCCTGTTCAACCAAACCTCCCCATCTATGTAACTGTGATTGGAGCAACTGGTCTGCTTTCACTGTTGGTCATATACCTGAGGAACACTTTGGATGACTGTCTGCTGGCTCGGTTCTGCAGCGCCTTCAGCTTTACGCTCTACTTATTCATTGTATGCTGGTTCCTTGCTGGCGAGAGAAAGAGCTGTTACATTACTGGTAGTGGAGGACAAAGTTATTGTCACCACAACACCTTTTTTTATTTCAGTGAAATTAAAATTAATGGTGGTTTCATGCTGTTCTTTCAGGTACCTTCTGGATTTACTCCATTTATCCTCCCAACTATATTCCCACCAGTACTGGAGACCACTGTCACAGAACCCTGTATCTGTTTGCATTTTGGATTAACAATCTAGGCTTTCTTTGTGTGTTCATATGTCTCTTTTTGGTTTGTATACTATTGTTCACTAATAGAACGCTATACATTAAAATGTAGCTGCAGATCCGTAGATAACTTCCAGTAATGCTATGAAAATGTGCTGTATTATTTATACTGGTATGGGTGTTTGTTACAAAAGGTGTTCTTGTAGTTTTCAGTGGTTTTTTCATCAGTACAATTCTTGATATTTTTAACTACTGAATGTGCAATAATATACCTTTATTTATTCATCAAAATGTATTAATTTATTAATCAAATAGCCTATTTCTTGAGATTTGTGAGCGATCAAGCAATCAAAACAAAGACTGACAGCACCTTATTTTTTGTATTTGTTTTTGAACATTAGCTCTTTTTTATATGTCAGTATATCTTTTATTGTTAACAGTTGTAAATATCAAAATAAAAATTTGAATAATTTATGAGAGGGTTGTTAGCGAGAAGGTCTGTAATAGGTTGTTCGGGTCTTTTGCCCCGCCCACAACACTTGCGCGAGCCGCGAGGTCAGTTGTCCTGTCACGGCACCCGTCCCAGAAATGTCATTATTCCTGTCGAGGCGACAACAACAATTGTTCACAAAACTGCGTTCTATTTTATAAATACGCATTCAAAAGGTCTATATCTAGTCCAGTGTAACAAGACGGCTGATTGTTATGGCTGGTAGGTACACATTTAATCCAGTACTGTACATGTAGCCTAAAACAAACACTCAACAACGCGGCTTTGCATTTAATGCATGTTAGCTAGTTGATGCAGGTTACTTGAGCTTGACCCAGCGCGGCCTACTTTTAGGAGTGGAAATAGCACTGCAGGCCCGCTGGGTTGGTTGTGTATATTGCTGTCTGAATCCCTCATACTTAATGCATAAACATAACCTCAAAGTTTTGTGGTTAGATGCATTTCTGTAAATAAAACAGCGTTCCAGTGGTTGTGTATTGATGTGCTTTTTGTTTTGTCCCGTTGTTCTGTTCTTTGTTTTGTTGTTTTGTCCTGAACGGGGTTAACTGTTGTGGTTAAGTTGCCGAACTAGTGGCAAAATGCTTGCAGGCACGGGAAATGGCTTACTGTCCGTACAGTGGGTTTCCAGTCGGCGCTGCAATTTTGACGACAGGGGGCGCCATTATCACTGGTAAGCGGATGCACCTGTTTATTTTATTTTGTCTGACTGAGACAACATGATTCCACCGCATTTATCTGCCATATAATCTTTATCATCTTATGCTGTCAGAGTGTTCTTGACCATTATATGTTGTAGGCTGCAATGTTGAGAATGCCTCCTATGGCCTTACTGTATGTGCGGAGAGAACTGCGATACAGAGAGCGGTCGCAGAAGGCTACCGAAGATTTACAGCCATTGCTGTCACATGGTATATCATATATATTCCGAATACAAGCTGACTTACTGAACAGAAAGCATATTCAGTATGTTAAAGAATCCTTTTCATCTCACCAACAGTGATATCAAAGATAGTTTTGTGGGACCCTGTGGTGCTTGTCGACAGGTATTAATGGAGGTATGGCTACGCTCATATTTAATCACATATGCCAGTCATTACTTTTGAACATCCTTTCCTTTATCACAGTTTTTTAAATTCCTTTCTCTCGCTTGCTCATTTTTTTCCCTCCAACCCTGTGTTGTGTTAGTTTGGCACAGAATGGGACGTTTACCTCACTAAGCCAGATGGAACCTATAGGAAAACCAGTCTCAGAGAGCTCTTGCCTTTAGCATTCACCCCAGCTCACCTTCAAAAGAACTGAATGCACTGGTCTAAAATTCTTTTTTCTTTTTTTTGATCTAAATTTAGGATTAATACCACCTATGAAGAATTAAAATGTGAAGTGTCATGTGAACTGTGCTGTACATGAGGAGTGTATATGAGGCCATTTCAGTCACATCATGTCAGTCCCCACTAGAGATTACTATACACCCTGCTGTCTACAAAAGCCCACATTCATAGTAGGACATAAGAATGGTCAGAAGTGTTTAAACAGGTTTCATTGAATACCAACTTTTTTTTTTTTTTTTTTGAGTGCGCAGAAAATTTCTTTTCTTTAAAATGTAGAAAAAAAAAATAATTAGAGAGAATTTGTTAAAGATCGTCTAAACCTTTTGTCCCTTGTTTATTTAGAGAATATAGAGACAGAAAGAATGGTTTAATATTTTATACTTTTTGACACAAAAGTATAAAATTATGCTGTAATAAGGACCTATTGAGGCTGTGTGAATTAAACTGGTCAACTTAGGCAGATGTCTGTTGGTTGACCTAATTCACACGTACGTTCAAAAGTTTGAGGTCAGTAAGATTTTTTTAAGAAATGAACACTATTATTATTTATTTATAAAGGGCACATTAAATTGATGAAAAGTTACCCTTTGTAATGTTACAAAAGTTTTCTATATCGAATAAATGCTGTTCCTTTAAACTTTCTATTAATCAAAGAATCCTGAAAAAAATAATCAGTGTCCTCAAAAATATTAAATATTAACATGTTAAAAAAAACTGTATAAACTATTAGAATGATTTCTGAAGGATCTTGTGACACTGAAGATTGGAGTAATAACTGCTCTAAATTCAGCTTTACAATCAGGAATAAATTAGATTTTAAAATTAAAAATGTTTTTACTGTATTTTTGATCAAATAAATGCAGCCTCAGTGTAAGAGGCTTCTTTTAAAAACATCTTGGATAAAACACGCAGGATGCCTTAAAGCAGGACTTGATGAAGACAGTTTCCCAGTAGAGAGAATTATTGGTAATCCTTGTGACCCTGTTGCCCTGGGACTGTTTGAAATTCTCCTCACTGTGAGGCAGAGGGGGCCAACATACTGTTCTGTCACATGGGAAAAACACTCACACATTGTTCTCTTGGTAGGGTGAGAGGGAAAGGGAACATTACTTGGTGGGAGAGAGCCACAATGAAAAACAACAGCACATCTTTGTCAGGAGTATTTTAGAGTATTTATTTACTGAACTAAAATGAATTATTAAGAAAAGTCTTGACAACACACACATAAATGTTCAGAAAAATTTAAATCGAGGACTAGGGAGGGAAGCACAGTGTTGGAAGTACAGTGTTCAATGTGATGAGGTTGCTGCAGAGAGGAACCATAACATCTACAGACGTGAAATAAAGAAAATGTGACTGCACTTTATTGCACAGTATTGGTCAAGCAAACAAAACCCATGTTAAAACAGTATAACTACCATGAGACCAAAAGATAAAACAAATGCATGAAATCTTTGTTTGTGTTTGCATGGACATTCGTATGAAACAAGCTCATGAGTTTGTATGTGGCTGAGGTCTGTGGCTTTTCTTTAAGAACTAAATTAAAGCTTTTTAATGTTTTTTAACACTGCATAATGAAATACAGCAGTCTAGATTATCTGTATCTTTAAAAGATTGTGAAAAGAAAAAAGGATTGGTTACTTTAACAGAGCTTTACTGTAACTGTCTCTTATCAGTAGCAATCTTGATCAAATGATTCATCTTGTGTGTGCTAAAGCTTTTGTCAGAGCCGGCCCAAGGCATAAGCGAACTAAGCGGCTGCTTAGGGCCCCCGTGGCCACCAGAGGGCCCCCAAGAGTAGTCTACATGAAATGACCGTTTATTTTATTTTATTTTATATTCGTGATAGGCTATATGTCAATGGACAGTGGTAATTATACAAAAGTGCAATATGAAATAATTAAATATTCTATACATATCACTTTATTATTTCCATAGCGACGTGTCATGCAGGCACAATAATGAGCATGTTGATAATATGCGCTGGACGCTGCCGTGTGGATCTGTCGGATTAACATCACGTAAATTCACCTATTTCTCCCGAAATACATGAAAGTAAGTGGTCAGTTAGCTGAGAGAAAAATAGAGTAAACTTTATAGTAACCTACACAATGTGTAGTATTTGATAGGAATAAAACATGTCCTCCATTAATTGAAAGGATTATTATTGCCGCTTTCCATAGAATGATTTCGTGTAGCCTATTTAACAAACTAAATGTCTTTTTTTTTTTTTACTTAACTGAAGTGTATTTAAATGTCTGAAACCTAAAATAAACTGTATTTGGTTGAAAACACTGAACAGTTATGAAATATGAAAAGCACAGAGCGCGTCTTTCTTTGTATTTTTTTCTGAGCTCGTCTTTCTCTGGCTCAGCGCCATCCAAAGCGCGGCGCGTCAAAGGGTTAAAATCGATCGCGTTTTGGGGGTTTTGTGGCACAAATCAGAGGTGCGTTTCTCAAAACCATTGTTAGCTAACTATGGTCGTTATTTCCATTGAACTCTATTTGTAACGACAGAACTTGCGACCATAGTTGCTTTTGGGAAATGCTGGTCAGATCAGTAAAAATAACTTTCCTGGGTATATATTTTTGTAATAAAAATAAGCTTCTGTTTCATAAACTGATAACAGCTTAACATTATTTACCTCAGCCTACATTTTGCGTCATTATGCCTCAATTAGCTAGATATAAATTAAGAGTTGTTGTTTTGTATGTACAGATGCTCTCTGTTGTGTTTAATATTTATTATAAAAAAGTATGACTTGTAATAAAAGTACAACTTCAATTAATATTTGTGTTGTTAAAATAACATTCTGTTCTGTAAATGCATTGTCTGCTGGTTTATTTAGCTAATTTCAGCACATTAAGTATGCCACTTAATACTTTAACCCCGGTTTCTTGTTTCACAGACAAGGCTTAAGCCTAGTCCTAGACTAAAATGTAAATCTGAGCTATTTCAACTGAAAGAAACTTGCACTGACTGATCTTAAAACATGTCAGTGCCTTTGTTTTGTCTTAAGATGAACACCAGTAATGTTTTTTTCTAAGGCATGTTTATAAAAAATCACTTAAATGTCCTAATTGAACTATGGCTTAATCCTGGCTTAGTCTAAGCCCTGTCTGTGAAACCGGGCCTTAATGTTAAAGTGAAATTAACACCTGACCACTGTTGTAAGTTTGCAACTGTTATAATTAAAAATCACAGAAGGGTAAAAACATGCAGGCAGACAATGGTATGATGTAAGCAACACAGCTACAACAAACAAAACTGATAATGGGTGTGTTAGATTTATAGTGTGTGAATAATCAAGCTTTGACAATAACCAGTCATACTGGCGGCACCGAGGGGCCCCCAAATAAAATTCTGCTTAGGGCCCCATAAAGGCTTGGGCCGGCCCTGGCTTTTGTTACAGTTCAACCTAATGTTTTGCTTGTGCAGTAAATGCAGTAGAAGACTATTCGGTCTTGAACTTTATAAGCTATTGCTGATCAGAACAATCTCAAGACTGCCTGACTATATCAGAAAGCACTCTTTTCCCACTTTACTCGTGTTTTTCATTAAGGAGAGTATATTGGTTCTCATGGGCATGTTTGCGGAGTGAATTCCAGTTCACTCAAGTGAACTCAGGCTCGATGCGCTTGGGTTTTGCAAGGGGAGCGTTTAAGGTGGAAACTCTTCAGGAACTCTGACTGATTGTATTACAGTCGTGATTGCAGTGTAACTTCTCGAGCAGTACGTAAATTCAGTGCATTAAAACGCGCGTTATTTGGTGATGTTGTGCAGAGGTCAATCAAGTAGTCTTATCGGTGTCAAAGTTCCTTTGGAGTTCCTCCTTAGATAGCGAATGGGCGGATGAAAGTGGAGACGGCACTATATAAAGAAGGACTGACCGTCAGATCCAGCCTCTGTGGAGTTAAACAGCGGGAATCCTGACTGAAACGAAGCTTCTTCTTTTTGCAGGTACGTTTCATTCATGCATTCATTCATAAAGATTATTTTATAGTGTTTCGAAGTAAAAACATAATTCTGCGAAAACTTAAAATAATATCTTCTGCAAACAAATTTAAGACGCTTTCAAAATATTTTATGGTTCTATATCTCTGAAATGGGTCACAAACTGTTATCAAAAACGTATTTTACAATTAAATAATAAGTACAGTATTTCATATAGCCTATTTAAAATTGGCAGCGGCTATTTGCACTAAGTGTAAATAGCTATAGATTCTATTTACACTGTTAAAATAGCAAGATTTTCTGCTATTTATACTACTTATTGCAAATAGTGGCAATTATCTGCACCTCAGTATTGTAGTACATTATAAAACAGTACGCAATAATAACGTATTGAGTGTAAATTATAGTTTTAATTCAAATTTAATTTAATCCATCAAATGGATGCCACCTTATTGGGACAATAAAGCCCTCCCTAACCCTACCCGATAGGCCTACTCTTATTTTCAACTTTTTGATTATTTCCTTCATTTTTATTGAAAATAATTGCCTTTCTGATTTGAAAAGGGAGAAAAAAAGTTCGGCAAAAGGCGGGCTCGAACTCGGGTCGATCGCGTCAAAAAGCATATGTCATACGACCTACGCCACTGAAACTGATATTAAATTAACTTCTTTTTTTCTGTGTTGACTAACTCAATCACACGTAAGTGGGCGGAGTTAGTGTAAATAGCCTTTGCCAACAAGACGAGCTATTTGCACTTAGTGTAAATAGATACTCCGTTTAAAATTACTTCGAAATGCCCCATATGTTAAATTTTGTCCTGGACTTAAACTATTTTCGATGATTAATAATTTTGCCTTTAACTGACAGCACTGAAACTACCATCAAACATGAATAAAGAAGACGACATGAAGGAAGTAGAACTGAACGAGATGGATCAGGAAAAACAGCCGATGACCGGAGACACTCCGACAGGCACCGAAAAAAACGGCTGCGTAAAGGTTAAAGTGCCGGAGGACACCGAAGTCAAATTTACTGGCCTCTCCAAAGAGGAGTTAATGAAAGTCGCCGGTACAGCAGGGTACGGTCGATCGATCTATCTATCTATCTATCTATCTATCTATATATCTATCTATCTATCTAATATATATTTGCATATTTTATGCAGATGGGTTCGAACTCGTTGGATCTTGCTGGTTTTGTTCTGGCTGGGCTGGGTTGGCATGTTAGCTGGAGCAATAGTAATCATAGTACAGGCCCCACGCTGTAAACCCATTCCTGAGATGAACTGGTGGAACGAAGGTCTCCTGTACCAGATATCTGACGTGAACGCTTTCTCTGAAAATGGAATAAAAGGTGAAAATGTCTCCAAAGTTATTTGCATAATGCTTATTATTTGTGTTAATCATTGAAACAAAAATGCAAAAACATCTTGCCAGCATCTTTCAGCTTTCTACATACTTGTTTTAATTTTCAGATCAAGTAGTAAAGTATCCGTTTTTTAGCTCTTTGCTACAATAACATTAGGAAAACCCTAGGAAAAATATCAGACTGATGATATAGCTAAGCCAGAATTGAATGATAGTCTTGTGACTCACTCATGTGAGGAAGCATGTGCTGATCTATGCAAAAAAAAATTCCCTCTCATCACATTTCTGCTCTTACTAAAACTTTTAGCTGAGTTTGTAGTTACAATATTGCACAAGTCTGCACTCTCACACAAATACTGTAGACAATCTACATTATAGATTAAGAATGTAAAGTACAGTGACCTTAAACCCTGATATCTTCAGGTGTGTACACATAGTTCTGTGGTTAAACAATCAAAGCAGATTAATAATTAAAAGCGACCCGAACTCTGTGGCTGGAGAAAAAGGAAGCACCTTAACTGATGGTGATCTCTCATTTACTTCCTCTTCTTCATAACCCTTTTGTCTGTCTGTAGGAGTGGAGGAGAAACTGGACTATCTGAACCAGATGAAGGTGAAGGGGCTTGTTTTGGGTCCGATACACACTGTGCAAGCAGACCAGTCCAGCACACTGGAACTAACTTCCATTAACCCTGAATTTGGCTCTGAGAGCCAGCTGATTTCTCTGTTGGACCGAGCACATAGAAAAGGTGACCTCACTTAGTTGTTTTTAAGGCTTTCAAAACAAAACTTCAACCCTGTCATTTATCCAGTGGCCTATTTTGAAATTACAAAATAGGTCACTGGATAGACCTTATCATTAAACTCCTGTTGCTCTGTTTTAGAGGAAGGCTGTCTGAAATAGCAGTGAGCTGTCAGTTCAACCTCTGACCTCCTGCCTTTTTTCTTATAGTGAATATCTGGCATTAATCATTTTAACTCTATTTGTAGCTATTTCTTTACATATCATTTGGGAAAAAAAAATTAAAAGAAAAAAAGTCACCTCACAAACCATTTTATGGCACGTATTGTATGCATTATGCCATTTTAGTGACAATATAGAGGACTGGCTTGGAACTAATTCACTAATTCAAACACAATTGTGTTGGCTTAGCAGGACCATCCCTGTGGTTTCCAGTAAATAAAGCCATATGCGTTCAAATAAAGGCTTCATGTAAGGCAAACGTTAGGCTTTTGGTTTTTTCAGGAGAGATAAACTCTACAAAGATCATTTAACAGCCTTCTGGTTTGTTGACTCTCCCCTCTGCCCCCTCCCTCCCTTTCTACTTGTTTTCCTCTCTTACTCTCAGGAATCTCCATAGTGCTGGATCTAACACCCAATTATGAGGGAGTTTCAGCCTGGTTCAACAATGCTGCTTCTGTTGCTGAGCGACTCAGAGTAAGTGCTGATATATTGACGGTCACTTAGTGAGAGAAAAGAAAAGAAAAAAGATTTAGAGATGTATAAAGGAGCCAAACTAAGAAAGAACTTGTCTCCTGATATTAGAGTGAAAAAATACTTCTGATATTAGTGTACCAATATCATTCAAAAGAATTTTTTAATATTAGATTTTTTTTAAAGAATTCGTATTCAATGAAGAAAACATGAAATTGATCAAAAGTGTCAGTAAAGACTTTTAAATTGTTAGGCCCACAAAAAAATATTTCAAATAAAGGCAGCTCTTTTGAATATTTGAACTCTGTTCCAAAAAAAAAAAAATCAGTGAAGTGTATCACAGTTTCCACAACAGTATTAAGCCTTAAAACACTTTCTATATTAATGATAATAAGAAATGTTTCCTGAGCACTAAGTCAGGTAAAATGATTTCTGAAGGATCATGTGACACTGCAAACTGAAGTAATGCCTGCTGAAAATTCAGTTTTGCCATCACAGAATTAAATATTATTTTAAAATACATTGCAATAATAAAAAAAATTTATTTTAAATTGTAATATTATTTCACAATATTATTGCTTTTACTCTATTTTTGACCAAATATATGCAGCCTTCTTGAACAGTGATTTAAAAAAAAAAAAATAAACCGCATACTTTTGAATGATAGTGTAAATGGTCATTGAAAGTACGCACAGCACTTTGGTCAGTCTTGTTGCTGTTTTTAAATGTGCTTTATAAATAAATGAACTTGTTTTACTATTATGTGTGCTGTAATTATTCTAACAATTTTTATTAATCAATGCTAAGCCATATAAACAGATTTATTTTTTCCATCCTATGTTTTTATTGTAGGAAGCTTGCGTATACTGGCTCAATAAGGGGGTGGACGGCATCTTCTTATCTCATCTGAACGACATCGCGAACACAGAAGCCTGGCCGTCTGTTCAAGGCATATTCAATAAAACTGATGGGACCAAAAAAAGGTATGGGGTGGTAGTTAGTGGAATTTGTAGGGAGGACATTTGATTAGTAGAACAGAGACACCTGGGGGCCAGATTGGGGTACTGAACACAGCTAGTGAATATAAATGTTAGTTAGACAGAATTTGATTTCAGGGTACTCAGATGTCTCAGTCTCTTTCTCCACATGGCTTTCAGAGCTCTGATGGGATCAGTCACCAGTCTCTCCGCGAATGACGTCTCTCATCTGCTGAACCAGTCTAGTGTTGACCTGCTCCTGACTGGACTGCTTGATCCGGCTGAGTCCGGCGTAAGACAGGCCCAGGTGATACAGATACTCTACTCCGATCACCTGCAGACGAGTCTGGGCTGGAGTCTGAGCGGACAGACTCTGGGTCCTCTGGCTTCCAGAACTCCAGCAGCGCCCGTAAGACTCTATCAAATGCTGCTGTTCACCCTCCCAGGCACACCTGTGTTCAGCGCTGGAGATGAGGTCGGACTGAAGGCTGGGGTGAGTACAGCATGTGGTCTTGTAAATTAAAATGACAATCAAATTGGTAAGCTGACATAATTCCACTGATACAGGAAAAACCTGAAGCAATTTGGGAGTTGGAAAGTCAAACAGAAGATGACAATGCAACAGCAAAGGTACATTTTCATTCTCACTTTGTCACGTTGCTATATATTTATCACTCTAGTAATTGTGCATTTTAAAAACACATACACTTTGTTTCTTTCTTCCGTTCTTTTGACTGTACAGGAGGAACGTACCGCAGTGCGTGACTTCTTTAAAGCGCTCAGTGATCTGAAAGGAAAAGAACGATCGCTTCTGCATGGAGAATATATCAGCCTTCACAGTTCACCCACTTCATTAGCATTTCTCCGCCTTTGGGACCAGAGTGAACGCTTCCTGGTCGCCTTAAACTGGGGAAATGACTCTGTTACCATGACACTGACCAATAGCGACCTGCCGGCTGAGGCTCGGGTCCGTGCTTCCACAGATGCAGAGAAATTAGCTGTGGATAGTAAGGTGTCAGTAGAGAAGTTAGAGCTTGGGCCTAAACAGGCTGTTCTGTTGTCTTATGCTTTTCCTGGCTAGACACATGGACACAGAGAGTCCTTAATGTTTATGATGAGGTTCAATACTGTGCACAGGTTTAGAAAGACTTTAGGTTTACCTGTATTCTCTAATGGGGATACTTTTAGGAGCATTAACTTTAAAGCTGTATGAAAGAGTTGTCACAGTTGATGTAGGACAGAAGTTGATCTACATACAGAGACATGTAGATCTAAAGCCCCTGATATAATAATAAATACAGTGGCTACTGAATATATGCTTTGTGTTTTGTGTGAATCTATTTTATTGCACTGGTGCAGATAATGCTTACTGTATATCAAAAGAAAATTGATCCCTCTTTAATTAATTTACTTATTTGTTGTTTCTGGACACAATTCATATTCCTAAAACAGGAAAACCTAAAATGCAACCTAAAAAGTGTTAAAACAGCCCAATGCAAGACTGTGTTTTGAAACAGTAAGCTACAAAGTACAATATAATATACAAAAAGAAGCTTCCATGCATGCAAACATTTAACAATAGATTATCATTCAAACGATTGTGGTGAGAAATAAATTTTATTCATTTATTTATTTGTGGAAAGAAATTAGTAGTTTTATTCAGCAAGTATTTAATCAATGCATTAAGACAATCAGAAGTGATAGTAAAGGCTAACATTGTTATAAAAAAAAAATTCAATTTCTATTTTAAATAAAGGTTGTTCTTACATTTTCGATGAATAAAACTATCATGTTTCCCACAAAAAGTTGGTGCAAAGATTCTAGGTGGTCAGTCCATTCACAAACTGCCACTAGAGGGCACTTTATGTCCTCAACATGCAAGCCCATAATTCCATTTTGCATATTAATCAGCCAAACTAAAAAAACTGTATAAATGTTCAACCTGGTTTTTACAAATCAGCAACTTTTTTAACAATGCAAAGAAATTAATACTATGTTTTATGCCTAAAATCCCCAAAATAACTCTTATACAGCCATATTATATAAACCCAAATGCTATTTTTAACAATAATTTACTCTACAGCACTTTCTAAGTACAAGTGTTGTCTTGTAGGTGGAATATCTACATGGAAAATTTTATTTCATACCGTATTTTGTCTATTTACACACATGTATCAGATAAAATAGTTAAAAACAAATTTTCACTATATATTGCATCACAATTCATATAACACTCATAAAAAATTTCATTGATGGTTCCATGAAGATCCTTTAACATCCATGGAGCCTTTCCAATGGACAAAAGACTCTGTTTAGTAGAAAAAAAAGACATTTATATTTTTAAATATTCTTCACACTAAGAAAAATGGTTATTTTAAGAACTGTTCACTGAAAAGTTCTGTGAGAAACTAAAATGGTCTCCAAAATCATCATTTAAGCATACACACCCACACTTTCACACACACAGTTCTTACAGTACTTTACAGAAAACCTGCATTGGAATGAAGAGCAATTCTGCATCTTCTCAAATAACACAATCCTACTGACTCCTCAAAGCCTACAATAGTAACAATAAGCACGCTTGGGGAGAAAATAGATAAAACCAGTTCCATCTGGTTGTGGTCTGTCAAATTTTTTTTCATGTCTTTGAAAGAGGTTCTGGAGAGCAGGATCAGACAAGCTTAGGAAGGTCCACCCAGACTCCTGCACAGCATCTGTGAACCCCAGGACTTCATGCAGAGCACAGAGAAAACAAACCACACTCCTCAGACTCTTAATCTTCCCCTCAGCTGGTATTGCTCATCTCAAACTAAGGGAAGGAGACAGAATAGCATGCAGGGAAGATCTTTGAGACCGTTTTGAGAGCTTTAGAATTGTGTTGGTTACACCTTCCTGTAACAGAAAAAACAACAACTCTGTGTCTGGTTCTATCTAAGTGTTTGGGGAATAGGTTTGGACTGTGACTTTAGTAGTTATTCTGCAGTCATTTTATATATGACGTGCATAAAAAGGTAACAGTATAATTAATCAAGCATGCATGGTGGTTTATTTTATTTGGTGTCAGAAATCGATGACTTTCTCTACTGTTACTCCTCCAGTACTGTATGTATGTTGGCTGTTAGGGGCGGGAACTGATGAAGTCGTTTTCATAAAAGTGAACTGACCACCAAACTGTACTTTGTGTCCCTGCCCGGCAACACAGAAGACGCCTCGCCTCAACTCTGTACAGGTATTTAACTGTGCATTCTTTAGATGGTTTAGTTTTTGAATTATTTATTATTTGAAGTTTTTTTCAATATATATTGAAATTTTAATATCAAGCTATAACTTGATGTTAATACTATTACTATGACAGGAGCAGTTATTGTAAACTTACTTGGTTTACAATCACTCTGTGTTGCTTCTTTGTATTGTTAAAAAAAATTGTGGTCTCTCTATTATTGAACTTTTATGGCAATCAGTAATTAGAATTATAACTGTATTTTTTTTTTTTTTTACCATAAACTATGTTTCCAGATGTAATGAATCTTTTCACTAATTTTTGCTGTTTTAATCCTTTAACCTGTTTTGATCCAGTATTTTTAAAAGGCCATATGTACATAAAGAAGAGAAATGAAGGACGTAGAACTGAATGAGTTGGATCAGGAAAAACAGCTATGACCCGAGAAACTCAAAAAAATGGCTGCATGAAGGTCACCGTCTCAGAGAACACTGGAGTGAAGTATACTGGCCTCTCCAAAGACAAGTTAATTAAAATAATTAATTAACTTAACTCGCCGGTACAGCTGGGTAGGCAACCTACATGAGAATTATGAAATTAGAATGAAACATTTGATAGTCTGTCTGATATAGATTGCATATTTTCTGCAGGTGGGTTCAGACTCGTAGGGCTTTGCTGGTTTTGTTCTGGCTGGGCTGAGTTGGCATGTTAGCTGGAGCAATAGTAATCACAGTTCAGGCTCCACGCTGTAAACCCATTCCTGAGATGAACTGGTGGAACGAAGGTCCTTTGTACCGGATATCGGACATGAATGAATTCTCTAAAAAGGGACTGAAAGGTAAATGGATTTTATTTGTCCACACCTGTTTATTATTTTTTATATAAGCCTTAGAGAAATTACATCATGAAAGATTTAGATTTTTAGAGGTATTAAATTCTATTTGTCTTTTTTTAAGATCAGCAACCTTGTTTTTCAGTATTTTACAGAACTGCAAATTGCACATACTGTATACAGACATGCAGCAGCCAAAGTATTTGCTGAACTTTTAAATTCTTATATATTAGCACTACATAAAAAGTACTGTAGTCATTGCAGATTAGTAATTTTAAAAAATGTAAAACATCTGCTCAAGTTTTTATTTAATTATCATAAAGCTTAGGGTTCATTATGGTATCATTGCAATAATTTCTCTTTCTCTCATTCTCTGTAGGAGTGGAGGAAAAGCTGGACTATCTGACCCAGATGAAGGTGAAGGGTCTTATTCTGGGTCCGATACACACTGTGCAAGCAGACCAGCTGGATACACTAAATCTGCTTTCAGTTAAACCTGATGTAGGCACTGACAGTGATCTGGAATCTCTGCTGGATCAAGCACATAAAAAATGTGACCTTTGACCCTGAATAAAGGCTTGCTAATATGTCAAAGGACTGTACATTTTAATCATCCTCCATGTCTACATCCAAAACAGATCCCTATACATTGAAGTCATTTTACCTTTGCTCTTTTGATCGCTCTATGCTACAGTATAATATTCTTGAAAGTCTGCTGAAGTTACGAGTTATGAGTTTAATTTTTGACCTCTGTAGGGAGTTATTCGTTTATTTTAATTTAGGAAATACATTATCCTGAAGCTTTAGCATAGTTGTTTTTTGTTCTTTTTTTTAGCAGATGAGGGATTTTGTAAATGTTAATGAAATGAGATTACAATACAAATATTAACCATGTGCAAACTTAATTGTAAAACATCTTATTTACCCAACCCTTCTTTTTCACTGTCTCTTTCTCCTATTCTCTTGGTGTTTGTTGCTCTCTCTTTTGCAGGTATCTCAATAGTGCTGAATTTAACACCCAACTATGAAAGCGCTTCAGTCTGGTTCAACAATGTTACCGCTGTAGCTGAGAAAATAAGAGTAAGTGCTGATAAGTAAGAGGAAATTCTAAAGGGAGGCCTATTTTTGTGGACATATGAAAAGATAGTAGAGACATATGAGAAAGGAAGTATTAAAGAGCCAAACAAATAAGATCCTATCTTTTATTTTAGAAAAACATAAGATTTAAGATATTAGAATTACAACATGTATACAAAAGTGTATACAATACCAATTAATTATTTTTTTTTTTTTTTTAACTTTTTATTTATTAATTTTTTTAGGACGCATGTACATACTGGTAGAAAAAAGGATTTGGTGGTATTTTCTGGCCTGACCTGGGAGGCATCATGAAATCAGAATCCTGGCCATCTATACAAGCTATATTCAACCAAACTGACGAGACCGATAAAGGTTATGTGTCTGTAACTGTGTGCCAAGAACTAATCTTAAAAGTGATTTCATATTCTGCCGATTTGTTTAATGAAATAGAGACACCTGCTGGCCAGATGGGATAATGAGCGCTGCTGCTTGCGCCCTCGAGCTGGGCCAAGTGTCTTTCTACTTTATGTTTGTTTTCTTTAGCTTTCAAGAACCAATTATTCTTCTAGCTTTCACTTTTTCCAGAACCTCTCTCTTTCTCCTCATGACTTTTAGAGCTCTAATGGAATCAGTAACCGGTCACTCCGTGGATAACGTCTCTCTTGTGCTGAACCGCTCAGGTGTTGACCTGCTCCTGACTGGACTGCCTGATCCGGCTGAGCCCGGCATAAGTCAGGCCCAGGTAATAAAGAAGCTCTACTCCAACCGACGAGTCTGGGCTGGAGTCTGAGCGGATGGACTCTGGGTCCTCTGGCTTCCAGAACTCCAGCAGCACCTGTAAGACTCTATCAAATGCTGCTGTTCACCCTCCCAGGCACACCTGTGTTCAGCGCTGGAGATGAGGTCGGACTGAAGGCTGGGGTGAGTACAGCATTAAATAAATGGGCAGCTAAATCAGTGTTTGAATGCAAAATGAAGAATTAAAATTTGGCTCCATTTAAATTCATTAGACTTAGTTCACACTGCAGGCAAAAGTGGCCCAAATCCGACTTTTTTGCCCAAATGTGACCCATATCTGATTTTCTTATGACAGTCCGAACAGCACAAATCCGATTTTTTTCAAATCAGGCCCAGGCCACTTTCATATGTGGTCCTAAATCGGATACATATCCGATGTTTTGCAATGCGACTTCAGTCTGAACGGCCATGTCGCATTTCATGCGATTTTTACGTCATTGAAATGCGACAGACGTCACAATTCTGCGCTGGAGGAGGCGGGAAGATTAAAATCACAATGGCAGACAATATATAGACAATACTATGACTTCGTTATTTAAGCTCCGATTGCACATTAACTTAAAAATTGCTAAACACGCTAACACGAGCAGCATCCATTTTTATTTCCGCAAACACAGTGCGCTGCGTCTGACGTCACGTCTTCTTCTGCGCATGCGGGTCACTTCAGGGCCATATACGGTTCACACATGAGACTGATGGCAGTTGCGTTTAAATGACAATGTGAACAACAGCGCAACAAAAAAAAAAATCCGATTTCAGCAAAAAATCCGATCTGAGCATTAAGACCTGCAGTGTGAACTAAGTCTTAGTTGGAATTAGAATTAGAATTGAATGGCTCACACTCCACAGATAGTTGTGACTGAATTGAAAACGACTGAATTGTGATTCAAAGAAATTATACACATATAATACATTCTGGTAACTTAGTGTTATTGGTTCACAAAAACAAAGCCTAGTTTGCTAAATATGATAAAATCTATGATAAGATCTATCTATCTATCTATCTGTCTGTCTGTCTGTCTGTCTATCTATCTGCATATCCTTAGTCCATATTTAAGGCCTATAAAAACTTGTGGCAAATGTTCTAATGTTGCAATAAAATGGAAGTAGCTGGTCTTTTCTTTTATATTGTGACTTAAGAATTACAAGGTCAGAAAAAAGAAACCTCCACAGATTAATTGTTCACAATTACAATAATAAGAAACTAAATAGGGTTCATTCTCATTTAATGCCAACTTTAAATATTTTTAAACATTCTTTCTAGGCTTTGTCAAGTAAATATTCAAAGGTTTTTTTTTTTTCAGTTTTTGATTTTACATATGCTTTCTTGCGAATCCAAATTTTAATTCCACATCCTGTTCACTACCTCAAAGTCATTTTAAATTGATGAACTGAATTAAAATTTAAAATTCATTTTTAATTCAATTCCAAATGGCATATAACACTGGTGAATAAGGAATATAAGGTTGCTTTTATTAGTATTTCTGCCTTGTAAGTTTATTGAGAATGTGTATTTAAATTTAGTCTGTTTTAAGATCTTAGACCAGGTATTAGCACTTAAAATACCTTCAAATATCCCTGTCATTAAATGTGATTATTATTCAGGTAGCTATAAAAAAAAATCTATAAAAAGCCTTCAGACTATTGCTCTACTATCACGGTAGTTATAAATGTCCTTAAGACAGTTTATGCTAATGTGCTATAGAGCCCCTTGCGTCATGCTATGAATTGCCATCTGACATATTTCTTAAATTGAGCTAAAAGCGTTACATGCAAGTACTTCTGAGGCCTTAGTCTTACGTTTATATTTAGTTACCAGCTTGTTGCCATAACGCTGGTGACTTAAGATTCCTCCTTTACAGGAAAAACTTCAAATAATGTGGGACTTAGAAAACCCAGTAGAAGAAACGAATGCAAAAGCAAAGGTACATTTTGATTATTCACATGACTATTCATAACAAGTAGATATGATCTCATCACTGTACTAATTACAAATTTAAAACCAGCACACTGCGTTTGCTCTTTCCGTCTTCCACTCTGCAGGAGGAGCGCATTGCAGTTGGTAACTTCTTCAAAACACTCAGTGATCTGAGGGGAAAAGAGCTGTCGCTTCTGCACGGAGAATATGTCAGCCTTTACAGTTCGGCCAATTCATTAGCATTTCTCCGCCTCTGGGATCAGAGCGATCGTTTCTTTACTGTCGTAAACTGGAGAAATGACCCTGTAACCATGAAGCTCACTTATAGCGACCTGCCGACTCAAGCTCAGGTTCGCCTCACCACAGATGCTACGAATCTAGCCGTGGATAGCATGGTCTCCTTAGAGAAGCTACACCTTGGGCCCAGACAGGCGGTTCTGTTGTCTTATCCTTATGCTGGTTAGACATGCAGTTCCTCACATATCGTCTCAGAGCTGTCTGACTTTCTCTGAGGTCTAATAAAATAGAGTCTTTGTGCTTCTTGAAGTTTAAGTAGACAAAGTCTAAATGCTTTCGAATTTTAAAGTCATTTGAAAGGACTTTTGCTAATCATTGTGTGTATTCAATTTTACTTCTCAAAAAGTTGAATAAAAAGGTTTTTAGTGCAAAGACTACAAATCTGAAAAATGTTTACTGCTGTATGTCTGTCCTTTTTTAAGTCTGTGTATTTTAGAATGAAAAAATGTGACATTTTTGTGTGTACAAAACACCTTTGACTTTTTTTACGTGATTTTATGCACACAACATAAAATTGTTGTGCGCTTGTGTCTTGGCTCGATGCCATTTGTCGTTAATTCTCAGGGCAGGAAAAGGAAGACTCTAGAGTCAACAGGTGTGTGTATATGTGTGTCATGTGTGATCGTGATATGTACTATATAAAACTCTATTACTTCCTGCACACTTTAGTTTGTAAAAAAGTAGTAACATTTCTTCCAGCATCTAAATGCTGAGCAGGTCAGCATGACATGTCATAAATCTAGCTCTTCAGTTAAGAAATAAGCAACATGATGGCTCCATATCACAAGGTTTATACACAATAATTACAATTTTCTTGACAATCAATTTTTTTTTTACTCAGGATGTGCACTACTACATATAGGGGGGAAAGTGCCTCTTTCTTAAGTTATAACATCAAGATTTGGTCACTTTTCTATTATACCTGATGCCCCATTTGTTAATAATTTTAATGACAGTCTAGTGTTGATTAATGTAAGGTCATAGGTCAAATCTGAAATCTCAGTGGTGTATAATTCTCATTTACTTACCTTTATTTCTGCGGGTCCCGTATAATATTTTCTTCAGCAATAAGACTTATGCTGGGCTTGAATCTCTGTGTATGAGACAGAAAGAGATCGATCTTATAAGAAATCTTTATCTAATTCTGATTGTGAACTTTCCCAGATATAAGTGGTGGTGAGGGCTGTTCGGTTGCTTGTCCTCCCACAGACAGAAGAAAAATTTTGTTGTACAGAAAAGTCAAGACAATCTACAATGGCAGAGAAAATTAAATTATTGTATTAAGTTGTGTAGTGATAAAGCATCAGAACCTTTGAAATACAATTAATACATTTTCTAATTTCTGTTAATTATATAAGTGCTTAAAAATAGTAACAATAAAAATTAATAATAACAATTACATTAACAATAACAATTAATATTCATAAAATGTAAATCAAGTTTAGTGAAGTATACAACACGGTAAAGAACAGAAATAGATCACAAACATGTTTGGTGAGAACTAAAAGGTGTTTGGTAAAAACTAAAATCAGAAGGGAAAAAACATCCAGGTCAGATGTTCAGATAAAGACTGAACAAAACAACACAGTTTCTACATTTAACATATTTCACATTCAGCGTTTTGTTGTTAAAACATTTAAACTGAATCAAAGTTAGCTTGTGCTTTCAAGTTTTATTACACTTAAAAATCTAAACATTGCGTACTTCTCCCTATCAAAAGAAATTCGTTTTGGTGACATTTTTGTTGTAAAAATGAGAGAAATTAGAGTGTTCAAGTAATTGCAATATGAGGTATAAAACACTTTTTGTACAACTGCTTCAAACAATTTTTTTATTTTACTTCTCTGTGACAACGTAAATATTTTATGCGTTTTTGTATTATTTTACAAAAGTAGTGCTGGATAACACCAATGAACCAATGTTTTATCGTTGGAAATGACAAAATCTTAACATTAGAAAAAGGACTAAATTATAAGCCGAAATATATAGCAACTTGTGCTCGATCATTATACTAGGCTACTATTTGTTTATAAGAATGTTTGAAGCAATATCTGTGCACACACTGTAAATAGTTGTGATACTTTGATTATGTCTCAGACAACGTTATAACATCAGCTGTTTGTGCATGTGTGTGTTGATCTGAATGTCAGCGGGGGTTCAGTGATATTTCAGAGTCGACGGAGACAGCGACGTGTTTCTGGTAAAACACGACGTCGCACTCTTGAGATGACAGAGTGTGGTCACAAACCCGTGTGTGTGTTACAAGTATTTGTCAGACGTGTCTTTGTGCGTGTGTGTGTGTGTGTGTGTGTGTGTGTATGTGTACCTGTGTGATTGTGTGTTTCTTTTCTGTGGGGACGGGGGTTTCATTTTGACTCTGGGCAACTTTTGACGGCAGTGAATCGGGTTTTTTGACACTTTGAAAATGGAGTCAAATCACACAGCAGCTTATCTTATTCAACTTAAGTTATTCGCTAGAAATGCCTTTCAAATCAGAAAACATTTCTGGTAAGTTTGAACCACACTTGTCTTATGTGATTTGGCTTTTATACAGGCTTTATCATCTGTTTCTCTCTCTCTCATTTTCCTCCCTCCTTCTCAATAAGAGAGACGAGAAAGAAAGACACAACGCCCCCTCTCGCTCTGTTGATGTGAAACTCCTCACCGAACAATGCCCAGTCATGCCTGACTCTCGGTTTTACTGCTACAGCCTACTCACATCACTAAACTTCATTAAACCCTGTTATCTTGAACCCCCATCTTCATCGCAAACGTTTCTTCATAAGCATCACCACCTCCATTATCACTACCATCATCATCATCACCACCAAACTCTATATTATTCTCAGCAAAAGTGTGACTTTCGATATCAAAATTACCGTTGTTTGTCAAACTCTTCAAAATCTCTGCATGAAATAGTGATTCGCCCTAAAATGAATGAGAGCAGCTGCCTCACAATTTCAACAATCATTTTCATACCTCATCATTATTGATGGCCTACCAAAATATGTCACCTACACGTAGAGATGGTAACCTGGAGTTGTTGCAATCTTTAAAATAAAAATTCTGTCATTAACTGCTTCGTTCTCTACTGTGTTCCAGACTGTAGGACTTCTTATGTGGAACACAAAAGAAGATATTTTGAAAGAAGTCTCATACAACAAAAGTCAGTGTTGTTTTTGAACCCCTTTATCTTTCATTGTATTAACATAAAAAGCTGAAACTTGCTTTAAAATATCTTTGTGTTCAGCAGAAGAAAGAATGTTAACAGGTTTGGAACAACATGAAGGTGAATAAATGATACATTTTTATTAAGGGTGAACTGTTCACCCCAAAATGAAAGTTGTCATCATTTACTCACCCTAATGTCTTTCCAAACCTGTAGAAGTTTATTTCTTATGTTGAACACAAAAGAAGGTATTTTGAAGAATGTGGGTAATCTAACAGTTATTGGCCCCTACTGACTTCCATAGCAGGGAAAGAAATACTATGGAAGTCAATGGGCGCCATCAACCGTTTGATTATCAGCATTCTTCAAAATATCTTCCTTTATGTTCAACATAGGAAAGAAACTCAAACAGGTTTGGAACGACATGAGGTTGAGTAAAGGATGACAAAATTTTCATTTTGGGGTAAACTATTCCTTTAAGGGTCATTTCAAACTAGTTTTTTTGTAATATCCTAATGCATTTTGGTTAATTAAGTGATGCTAAACAATACTTTGACTTCAGTAAATCAGATATTTATATTTGTTGTCAGTGCACTAAAAACTGCTCTTAGTATGTTATATCCATAATCAACCGCTATTTAAATGAAAAACATTTCTGCTATTCCAACGTGTATTTATTATGCCTTTTTTTATTATTATCCTTTCCTGACCCAGTAAAGTACCTTCATGGAACCCTGGTTGAAGTTCCTGGAGGTGAAACAGGAGACCATGGAAATGCAATAAAATACAAGATGGAACAAATAGGCTTTAGAATTGTTTTTCAGCATTTAATAGCAGTAAATAACAATCAAATACTAGATGGATAATAAAGAGAGAGTGAAAAAAAAGTAGGGGCAAGGACAGGCGCTTTGTCAAACTGAGAGCTGCCTCTGAGGTCTGAGTCGGAGCAATACAGGTTTTTTTTTCTCTCTCTCTCTCTCTCTCTCTCTCTCTCTCTCTATGGTGTATGATGTTTTTTCTCACTCATTTCCAGGATCACAATGACAAAGGCTTCAAAAGATCAGAGGAACCAAGAGAAAAGTTAACCATCACTAACGCCTCCGTAGAGCCTCTATGTCTTTCTCTAGGTCTATCTTACCTTACCCTCCTTCATTCACTCGTGTATACAGACGTGCACGTAGCTCGTAGAGTTCAACTGTCCTGCAGGCCTTGACTTCAGAACTGAGAGGTAAGTGACATCTTACTCTGTTTATGAACAAGACAACAAAAAACAGACAGTGAAGTGAGTTAGCAAGTGCTAAAACTGACTAAGAGGCAGTGTTTTACAAGTATGTACACATGTATTTCAGTTCTGCAAACAAAGTTATATAAGACACAGGCATGGTTGTGCTGACACTCATCTTGTTTGTTTTTACATCTTGAATGTAAAGCGATGCAGGCGCATTTTGCTTTTTGAAAGATGGTGTATTGCACCAGACTTGTAGACTTGCGCAAAAACAGTTTCATCTAAGCAACATAGTTCTGCGTGTAGCACGAATTGATGTTGAGGCCTAGTTTCGGAAAAACAACTGGAGTATAGAGGACACATTAGAAACTCAAGTGTGGATTGAATGAGGTATCTTTGTGACTGTAACGTACCTCTTTTTACATTTCATTAATGAACATCTTCTTTAGTTAATGAGATGCGTACTGTGATAATACCTACCAGCATTTTCAACACTAATAACAGTTCGCTCCATTAGTATTTTGTACTGGCTTCTATGACATTCTTTGCATTGCAAATGACAAAGTAGAATATTGATAATTTTCTGATAATCTATAGACGACACATGTCCTTTCGAGTCATGAGAAACAGAATTGGACTGCGTACAATCCTGCGAAAAAAAGCCATTTGAAAAGCTGTTCTTGGTTCTGCGCTCTAACTACAAAACTCTATAATAAAACAAAGCTTCTATTCCTGTAAGTCATATTCAGAAAATATTTTTTTCATATGTAAAATATTTTTGTAGCTTTAAGGATAATTTCTTTCTCACCTTTTATGTGCAATTGTAGTTCCTTGAAGAGCTGCGTCAATGATTATGGGACTGGTATTCCTGAACAACAAAGTGTGTGCAGGGTTCTTCCCTTTAACACAAACAGCAGTCAGTAATGACCTATTTTTTGTTGATGGTGGACCAGGCAAATTATTAATAACTCATGCTTTTAATAATGTATTGTCTGATTCTTCTGTCTTTTCCGTACATTTCATCTTTACACAACAGGGTCTAATAAGCGAACTTAAGAAATTTCTGATGGTTTTTAATATTATTGCAAAGTATAATGTCATGTAGAGAAAAGCGATTCGAAATTGTTATTTATGAAATTAATCTCACCTGACTGATAATGTCCTATAACTGCCTCTATGACTCCGGTGCTGCAGACCACTGATCCAAGCGATAACGATTCCTGAAAAAAATATACATATAATAAAAAATTAGCCACAAATTTCAGTGATTATACTTTACACTTGAAAAGAAAAAAAAAAAGATTATTAGGATAACAAGAATCCTTCTAACAGAATTGCAAAAGGTTCTGCACTGTACCTTTAACCTTTTTGGATATTTAAATTATGTCTATGCAAGAGTTCTGTGTTTATTCTGTGAGGATGTTGACGTCCACCAAGGGCATATTTCCTGTATACTGATCACTGTGGCCAAATTTAGCTTTAATAAGCATAAGTAATACTTAAACAGCACAGAGTTAGTTTTTTTTTTATTCAGGCATTGAATGAGTGTTGGGCTTGTTGTAAGGCATTAGGTGATTTTAAACTCAGATCTCCAATTTTTTTTTTATATTGGGTCAGTATAACTGAATATGACGATGGTCACCAACAACAAATTAGTCATTTTTTTTCTTTCTTTCTTTCCTTTTTTTAAATAATGGAATACGAAAAAGAAAATGTACAATTGGCTTTATGTAAACTGACTTATATTTTAGGTAAAACACATGAATCGTGTCAAACAAATTAGTTTAAGAAATTTGATATATAGAAATTTGAAATACTTTTTACATATAAAAAAAATAGATTTTATTTCATTTAGAAATAAACTGCGTACTTGTATGTTGGTTAGGATGCCAGGCTCTGGGAGTCCTTAGAAACATCACTTAACAGTTGTTGCGTTCCAGTTATTTGACTATGAATATGTTCTGTTTGACTATGAAAGATATTTAATCTAGGTAGCACCTGTTCGATATGAACAAAAAATAAATAAATAAATAAAAAAATCAACAGTATATTTGTATGTCATCAGATAATACAGATAACTACATAAGATAATTTTTGTTAATTTTCTTATACATATTATATACAAATACTGGATATGGCATGAAAATGTAAGATTTTATTAAAGCTCTGATAAGGACAGATTGCTTCTGATGCCTGTCTATGTGCATTCATGTTTAGCCTCTTCCGATTAACATTTTTGATTCGAACAATTACAGACATTCAACAGAGAATTTGTTAAATATGCTACTTTTCATCTAGTGCACTGATATGAAAAAACAAACACTCAACAATTTGATCATATAGGTGATAAATCTGATCAATAATCATTATATGTACGAGACTGCAGTGACTGCAGGTGCATACAGATTTTGTGCTCTTTGTCATATATTTTATCATTCTCTCGTTTGAAAACATTTTGAACAAAACCACTCCAAAATATATTCATGTAATCATATAATATAAAACTACGCATTCAAAAAGTTGTTAATTTATTATCAGTTTTGTGCAACTTCTAATGCTAGATTTTTCTAATTTGCATATATTCACTTGTTGTTTATTTTATTTTTTACAGGTCTAACACTGATGCATTTGAAACAAGGATCGCCTTATAGACACCATTTAAGTAAGGATCAATTGGACAATGCGTAACATTTAGCATCAAAAAAAACACTACCCATGAAAATAAATATTGGCAAAAAATATATTTTCATCCAAATACAAATACACAATAAATCTGAATTTCAGATTTTGCCTCTTTCAACGGACTTGAGGTCATTTATCCAAAAACCAGTATGCGAACACTTTTGTGTTTACCATTTGATTTGAGTTCATATATTTTAGCATTATATTACAGCTATTATAAAACGCCGCCAACAAAATGTAAACAATTCCAAAACTATTTTGTCTTTATAATAATATATGCTTTCATGACTTAAAAAGGTCACAGTCACAGACCTGGAAAGAAATCTGAATTGTACATTTATATTTGGTAATAGTAAATAATTTAGCATACAATTTTATACAGTTTAACTGAAGAACCTCACAATGATAGCAATTCATGCAACAAGACCCAAAAATATACTACAGAATCTACAGCACAATAGTAAAAGAGATTTTCGTGTTGTCATGTATTTCCAGCTATTCTCTTCTTTTCTCTGATATGAAATTATGGCCACATTTTGTCAGTTGTAATTAGCTACAAATTTTGTTTTCCCAGGGGAAAAAGTGCACTTCCATTATGTAATTAAAGTGCTCTATTTTCTAAAAATTATTCTTTAGTACTTCTTAAGATAAACTTAAGATCATCTAACTGTACTCAGCTGTGCTATTTTGGGACACCATGAATATGAACTAAAATGTGCTTTTAATATACTATCTCTATGTATTTAGTTACCACTTGTAGTACACTTCAGTGTAGTAGTGTATGAAAGATGGGTTCAAGTGTACTACAAGTGGTAACTAAATACATAGAGATAGTATGTTAAAAGCACATTTCAATTCATATTCATGGTGTCCCAAAATAGCACAGTTGAGTGCACTCAGATAATCTTAAGTTTATCTTAAGAAGTATTAAAGAATATTTTTTAGTATATTAAGTGCAAAATTAGTGTGTGAAAATAGATTACTTTAAGTACATTATGGAAGTGCACTTTTTTTCACCTGGGTACTGAAATTCAGTGGAAGCTTTCTTAACGCATTAGCCGTTTCTGAATTCGTTGATGTTTTAAAAATGAGTGACTTCTTACTCCTCCTAAAATGCATCATCAGCACATTTCACTCTGCATCAGTCAGGAGCAGACTAATAATGGAGAAGCACCTAAATTCATTAGAAACTACAGGTTTTGGGGGACGTAACTCGCACCTGTAAAAAGCACATTAATTTATTTGCGTAACCTAAACTTCAGGGTTCATTCGAGGAGAGGATTTGATTCTCCTTTCATTGCTCTCTCACGTCTTTCATTTTTCGACGCATTTGTCTGTGATCTCTCTACATGCACTTATGAATGCTGTCTCAAAGATAAGATAAACAGTTTGATGGAATGATAGACAGAGAGGGGAAAAAAAAGTCCAAACCGCTCTGCTGCTTTCCCCCTCCTCTGTTCAGTCTTTCACACATATGACAGAAAACAAGAAAACAGCCTCCACACTCCTCTTTCCATCAATTATATCCTATGTGGTTTTTGTCCCTCCTTAACCCGCTCGCCCCATTCTCCAGTATTATCTGCTCGAGTATAGCTTTTGGGTATGCAATATTGATTTATGAATGCACATTTCATGGAACAAAGCTGGATTTTTAAGTCCTAAATTCTCACACACTCTGTTCTTGAATATAAAAACTTGTACAAAGCAGTTTTTAAAAGACAAAAGCTAAAGAAGTAGGGCAGCGAGTGAAAAATCTACATTTCTCTGGTCCAGGAATCCATCTTCTCTCGGCGTATTGTCTTACACCTTTATTCTTTCACCCACATTATGCTAATAGTGAGGTTTGTGTAGGTGATTTCTGCAGGTACATTCATACTGTACTCACCACTGAATTAACATCACCCTCATCAGCCAAACTGCCAAACCTACAACCTATGTGGGGG
>JAFVLL020043105.1:0-19543 GCA_021397915.2 Tor tambroides
AGTTTTAGAATATTTTAGTATTTGTTTTTATTTATATATGTGTGTATATAATATATATATATATATATATATATATATTTTAGTTATTTATTAATAACAAAAATAAGAAATGTGCATGCCATAAAGCAGCATATTTGTCACATTTACAGCTTTAGGTTCAGAAAAACAATGCAAAAAATAAATAATAATTGTGCAATTTTTACAACAGCGAAGCAGAGAAGCACAGGGTAAACATGTTCTGTCCTGCAAGGGCTCTGCTTTAATTGCATCATGTAAGGAGCAGTGGTGTGATTGCTGAGCTGTGTAGCAATGTATGTGGGCCTGGGTGCCTGGGGCCTCCATGCGCTTTCGTGAGTGTGCATACTCCCACACTCAGACAAACACAGTGTGGGATGCTTGGAACCTGCTCAAAGGAAAAACATACAGAGTATAAGGAACAAGGAACAAGTTTCTTCCATGTTTGTTCTTGGATGTTTGTGGATTTATGACACTTCTATGAGTAAGTGAGTGAGTTAGTGAACCCATGCTGTTGGTTCAGATGCTCATCTGCATGCACATGTATGTGTGTGTTTGAGCGATGTGTGAATTGGCAAGGGATCTGCCTGAACATCCTGTGTGTGGTGCTGTATTATCTGGGCAGCTCCTCCACATCTGGCTGACTGTCAGCTTGGCTGCCGCAGCGGGGGGATCCTCTGTCTCCCGTGTCTGAGCCATCATAAGGCGATGTGGTATTTACACGGCCTCGCTTGTTTACCCTGGCAGCCTGAGAGAGAGGAAGGAGAGGGGCTGGCTGCGGCATGGGATTCCTCCAGCACTGGAGTAAAACGCACCTCATTGCCAACACACACACACGCACACATGCACATCGACACCTGGAAGCCGACTGCTCCAGCCAGGGTGGGCTATGGCAGATGATTGTTCCAGCACTGGCCCTTCTGTGAAGATCACAATGGGACTTGTTGTCTTTTTATTTTCTGATTACGCAGTCAGGTCTCAACAGAGTTTGCTTAAGTTAAGGTTGAAAAAGTAATGAAATGACATTTCTTGTTTTTTCATGTGAACGTATGAACAGAAACTTCTACTTTTAGAGTCCAATAACAGAAACATAAATAAACAACATGTGAATTGATCAAGCTTTATGATAGCATCATGCAGTTTGTCACATTAAATTATACATCTGCTTAATTTAATGTGTGAAGAGATGCAATCACAGAAATTCAGATTACACTAGTTTTAATTAAGTTCAAAGCATCCTGCCATATTCTTCAGTTTACATTTGGGTTTCCTAGTTATGCATGCACAATGTGTGCCGTAATCAAAACATTATTAAATGTATATTTAGGTTTACATTTTTTTCCTGCAAGTTATAGGCCTCTTGGGTATTGTCTAAGTAATAAATAGTGTTTCTCATTCTCAAACAGACAGCACAAATGCACATTTCTGCCCTGTGCATTACACAGGTGTTGAGAGACTAACACAGTCTTGTGTAATACATTTATTAGGTGCAGAGGTATTCGCTACATAACAGTTTGAGCGTTATTTTGTTGTTTTGCATAAGTAGTGCATCATAAAGTAAGAATAGAAATTGTTTGAAGTCATTATAGCATTGATCAACACTGTCAAATACATCAGTACACTATTTTTTTGTATTAGAGCTATTTTTTAAAAATGGTTGTAACCTAGATGTTAAGTCATACCAGTTGAAGGCAAGTTATATAGAAATCGTGATCTAATGAATGTGATTAGAGATTTAGGAAACTTGTCTTTTTTCTAGACTGCCATTAATAACTTGCATAACATGACATTGTTTCTCGGTGGTGAGATTACCCTTAAAGGTAATGAAAAGTGTTAATGTTTTATGATGTGATGTGATTTATGGTTTTTGGACTGTATACTGACACTTGTTGGGTGGATGAGGTTTGGACGTGTGGATGGTAACAAGATTGCATTGTGGAAATAACCTTTTCAGAGGTGTATTTGTTACTCACGATTGAACTAATTAATTGTGCATGTCAAATAATTTTGGTTTGTCTACAATGTTTTTTTTTGTGTGAGAAACATTTAAAAAACCTTTTTGGGATTTAATCTTAGAGAAAGAGCAAGTCTCTTTGATTTATTGGTTTTATCCGTACGCAGAGCATGCCATATTGAAATCTGTATGTGTGACACAGTGTAGGATTCCAGTCGCTTAGATTCTGAAGTGGTGTTCAGAAACTTCTGCTGAAGGAAACTTTACTTCATTATCAGAAAGTAAATTTAATATTCCCTGGAGTTATGCTGACATTAAATGAGAATTTTTTTTATATGTATATGCTGGTCACTATTTAAATTGGATCCACTGACCATTTAAAAAACATTCGGGGACATTTATCTTCTAAATAAACAACCTATATCCTTTGAGATTCTTTTTTTTGTGGTCCTTTTCCTCAACACTCATTTTGTGACTAAACTTATTCCTTTCATTTCACTTTGTACCCTTTGTGTACAGTATTACGGTACCTATTTTTTAATCTTCTCCCTTAATAAAGTGATCTCTGTGTTGTATCATTATCCAGGAGGAAGTAAGAGTGGGAGATGCAGGACTTTATAAGGCGGCATGAATCTTGTCTCAAGGTTTGCGGAATACAGATGACAGGTGCTACAAATGTCTTGGGTTCTGCAGATAAAGTTGATTTTAAGATTCAGAATTACCATAGCGATAGCTGTAACATCCTTCAAGCAGCCCCACCAACCTATCGATTCTGCGCTGGTTTCGGGAACATAAGAAATCGATCGTTGGGACAGATTGATTTTTTTTTAAGTAGCAGATTTTGTATGTGCTGGTTTTTTAATGGCTGCATTTGATGGATGTTAAGGATATAGTGGTCAGAGTGCCGGAAACGTCCACGGCAGCTTAGACAGGATCTGCTGGAATGATTTATGCGTTCCTCCGTGTGATCACGGCATTATGGATAGTAAGAAAAGGTGCAAATGAAAGCTTCATTTACTTCTACATTTCAGCATGAACTTGACAGCGGGTGGATATTTGTTTTCTGAACTGCACCAATTGTGTTACATACAACAAATTTTGAGTTTGTCCTTGAGTATGTTCCCTAACACTGTGCTTTTCTTTTGTAGGACACTCGGTTAATTTCCTCTTGCTCTTCCCAGATCATCACTCTATCTTACAGCTGATAATCGTTAAACAATTTTCTCCACTTTAACTTTCTTTTTGTTTTTAATTTTAGTTTGATGAATTACAGTTGTCTATTTTGGGGAGTTTGTTTGCGGAGATAGACAAACATAAAGCGCCCAGGCAAAAAACAATTTCCTCACACCATGTTTCAGTCACTTAAATACCCATCATTTCAGCCTGACAACTTAATGTTTTGTTTCCCTGTTTATGGGGCGTCATGTGGGCACAATGTGTAAATGATTGTCACTGTTGTCGGAGCCATTAAGTTGCCCACAGTTCTCTGTTATTAGTGCTCCCCTAATTCCGTCAGCTCCACGGCCATCTCCAGCCTTCAGTATCACCCGCCTTTGTTTATTGGAATCCTTTCCTGAATTTGAGCAAATTAAGATCCTGATTATTTTATTTGCCGGATGAGGACTTGTTAATGATCTTTCAACAAATTAAATAACCTTGGGCCATGCAAGGATTAATTAGATAATAAGAATCACATCTCTTTTTATCTTTTTTTTCCCTCCACTAAATGCATTACGTCTTGATGGTACTAAGATCTAAATTGGTTTTCATTTTAATGGCAGATCCTAAAACTAGCTACTCTCAATCTCAGAAACTAAACTCGTTCGCAACTTTCAAAAGAGCAAATGGCTAGGGGTTAGTTAAAGAGTGGTCTGTTCCTTCATCACGCTCACATCACATCCGTCTTGTCCAAGACTGAGACTGATTTATTGCACCTTTTATTTAAGGAGGCATTTGCCAATGGATTGTGATGATGAGAATGTATCACCAGCCATGTTTCACTGCGTTCCCTAGAGCGGTAAAGTTTGACGCTTACACCCCAAATTAAAGGCAAGTCAGGAAGAGCACTGCTAAAATCGAAAATTGTGTGAGCCTTCCGTTACATATGGGAATTTTCCTGTAAAAGTTTTTTGTAATAACTAAAGAACAGGAAGAGAAGACTCCCTCTTGGTTATTTCTGGATTGACAGAGCCCTTTTTGAGGCTACAGACACCAATTAACTTGATACTCGAACAGGGCTGCAGTTTTACTGAAAGTCGAAGAGAAGATCAGGCCTCATCCGTCACTTCAAATGGTGAATGTTTATTTACTGTAGGTCAATATAGAACAAAGACACACTGTTATGACTGGGTCTAGATCCAGATGTAATGTAAGAAGACCTAAAGCAGTGAGATAAAAAGCAATCCAAATTACATTAAGAGCTAGACACACAATCTACACAGTAATAAATCTGTTCATCCCTTTTATACACACATATAATATACGTGAATATATATATATATATATATATATATATATATATATATATATATATATTCATTGTTCTATTGGGAATTTGCACTCTACTAGAAATATCCTATGTCTTTTTGTTATTTATTTATAACTTTTTGTTCATTAATTTATATTTACTTATTTATACTTTTACTTTGATTTATTATAGCCTGCTTTATTCATTTAGTTTTCAGAAAGTTCTAGTAAAACACACACACACACACACACACACACACACACACACACACACATACACGCTCTCTCTCTCTCTCTCTCTCTCTCTCACACACACACACACACACACACACACAAGCATAAATGACAACATGACATGATTTCTTCATTGTCAAGCCACAGTGTACATTTCTTGCAACTATTTACAGCACTCCTGTGGAAGGTCATCCTCAAAAGCACTGCCTTGGATGTGTTTCTATGGCCTTTTTTTGTTGACTTCTATTGAAGTATTCTTTCTGTTCTTCTTTAGCCTCTTTGCAGCCCACGGCAGTGCGCTGGCACCTGTTCTTTCAGGTAGAGCTGGTGTGAATGGGGTTTGAATACGAGAACTGTGTCTGAGATAAACAGGAGGGTTTAAAGACTCGCTGTACGCGCCAATACAATTAAAATGAGCAGCACATAAATCCTATTAGACGAGTGTCAGAGAATTAACAGCCAAAAAGAATATGAAGAACGTCTGACCTGTATTTATTAGACTCCGTCAGAGGGAACTAAGGAGATTTGGGGAGCTTGTATCAATCACGGGCAGTCTACAAAGATAAACCCATTACACGTAAGTTAGCAAAGGGCTGCAGAAAATTACAGCTGCTCCCATTGGTGCAAAGCTGTTCGACACATTGTTCACAGATCCCCAACACACCGTCGCTGAAAGCTGATTAAGTGAGATTTTAATACTGGCACGTCTGCTTCAATAAATGAGCCAAGTTAGTTGTTCCTTTCTTTAGCTGCACCTTCAGTGAAATGGTACTTAATTTCTTAATTTGTCTCCTCGTTGATTCTTTGGCTCGAACCTTCCAGTGTTCCTTATTTCTGTTTCTCTCTGTTCTTCTGCTCCCTCCCTCACATGTTCTGATTTCGTGTTACTTTGGCATTGAGGTCTGTTGAATCAATATTTATTTTCTGTTGTGTTGCAGAATGAGGCCTTAGGGATGTGTAGTGGAAACGGGAAACGATGGGGACCTTGTGGCAGCAGACAATTTCTAAATCACGTTACATTGCCCCTCGCTTTGAGTGGCCAGCGTCCCCGTGGTGTGGTCTCTCATTACATGCAGTCACTTGCACATTGATCAGGGTGGACCTTTGGGTCTCCACTCACCAGCCCTTAACCTCTGAACAATGTTAAGCTAACATCTGTAGTTTGTACAGAGTTTTGGCTGGCACTCTTGGTAAAAAAATAAATAAAAAAAATGCAAGTGTTTCCTTCTGCTTAATTTGTAATACTTAGCAATACTTAGAAGTTTCCTAAAACTCTGTATTTTTAGGTAATGTCATTGGATAGTTTCCTGGACATTTCTGCATTACAAAATAAATCGCAGTTTTAACCTTTGTCCATGATGGATTCATTTTGATCGCTCAGACAAAGTCGTACCTAATCACAGCTATAGACTGTTCTCGGCTTATGGTGCTTTAAAGCATTTGTCTTCGGAATTAAACCCTTGAGGCGCACATACTAATCGGCCCTTGTGATGCTCGCTGAATCCCACATTGGCTCATCAGTAAAATACTTCACATTTAATTGCAGAAGTAAGAACGAAATTGGCTGTGTTCATGTTAAAAATGACTGGGGTTGAATGAGAACGGCAGACTGGGTAATCAGCTGAGGAAAACTGTCGGAAAAGTTGCTGCTGAGTTGCAAGGAAGCCTCCCAATCCTGATAATTAAGTGTTCAGTGAAACAGTGTGTACTCGCCTGATCTTCTGACAAGAGCAGGAAACAGTCCAGTAACTTGTGTTAATGACCTCTTTGCTGAAAGTGTTATTTATTAATTGCATTAGGTCGGAAATATCCCTCATCTCCAGTCTGCTTTATGCACCTCTTGGCACCCAACCGGTATTAACACACGGGATACGATTTCTTATAACCACTTACTGTAACGGGAAGGTATTGGGTTTCATCATAGATCGCTTATCTGACAAAAGCATCTATTTCAACTGCTGTTTTCCTTTCGACGAAATTACACAGTCAGTCCAGTACATTGATTTTTATTTATGTATTTTTTATTTCAAATTAATAACTTCAGGTTCTTAATCAATTGTAATTTTAGATGTCTGTATTTAGCCAATCCTTTTGTATTAAACGTGGCTTTGTGCATTTGTCTTTTTATGTTAAATGTTCCACAAGAGGAAACTGAAATCATTACAAAAATTGCATCGTTACACTCGCTTGCCAACTCCAATTAGAGGCATTTACATACACAATGAGCTTTTGGATAGCTTTGCCACAGAGTTAGGTACGACCGGCGGCTACAGCTTGACATGTAATTCATTTTGGCTTTGAGGAGTCCTGTAGGCGAAAGTTAATTTCCTAAAATTAAACTTACCATATTAGCTGAAAGATTAATGCTAATCTGACCGGTAGGTCTCGGCAGCCTCGCATTGCTACAATGCTCATGGCCGAGGAGCAAGTGCTGAGAGACTGGGGGAATGTCAGGGTTGGCCTGGCTATTATTAACATCTCGACTGTGGCAAACCGACACTGCAAAGGCACTTTTGGGGGATGCAGAGGCTGTTTGTCCAACTTCGTGTTTAATTGACACGATCTTACAGATCGATGTTGGTGCACAGCTATTGGACTCCGACTTTCCAGTGGTGTTTTTTGAGTAAAAAGAACAAAAAATGTTTGACCTTAGTGGGTATATCTGGCAGGTAGCCCACCACTGTGTGGATGAATTTGACCTTTAATGGCTTTTTGAATTTGTTAGGAGTGTAAGGAGACTTTTACGCAATACCTGAAGCTGGAGTGGTATAGTTTTTGGTGTTTTTGTGGATGGCATTGACTGGCTGTTGTTTCAGGTGTTTGTATTTCTGTGTGTGTGTGTGTGTGTGTGTGTGTGTGTCTATATATACATACGCACACACATATATATGCATACATTTACATTCATAAGAATATAAAACTGAGTCTTTTTTTCTCTATTATTATTATTATTATTATTATTATTATTATTATTGAATATTCATACAATGGCTTGGGTCTGTGTTAGTATTTTAGTGTCTTATGGATGTGTGTTTGTGAGTACAGCTTGTCAGCCACGCCTCATGTGGGCAGAAGTGATGGACTTTTCTTTCTGAGGGTGTAGGATGAGATGCCCAGCGCGGAGCACTGAGGCTTGGTGAGAGCGGATGGAGTTGGTGCTGTTGCAGTCAGCTGAGCCTCCAGGCAGCATTAACTAGCCGAAGGCAGTGGAGCTGAAAGCTCGGGGCTCGGCCCGGCACTGGCCCCTCCGCCGGTCACCCCACACAGCGGGGTGGACAGCAGTCATCACCCATCCACCTCAGTCTGACGGCCCACCTCAACTCTGGGCTCTCATGGTTGTTAACAGCCTCTACAACTTTTCTGTCTTATTGACAGTTGTGTTTGCGCGGGCCTGCAGGGCTTTGAAAGATTTATCATACTTTTGCACAGATTTCATGCTTTGGGAATGTTGAAAGGCCCTGAAATAGCACAGTCCCTAGCGAACATACTCCTTTAATAAGAAAACAGCCAGTGGAGTGCAGAGAAAAGACAAAAGCTGCAAAGCAGACAGGACATTTGTTAGAAGCGGCAACCAAAGTGGTCGTAAGCAGACAGCGAGCTGGATTCTTTCGTAGAAAGGGCTGTGACTAAAAAGCTGTGACTGCACTGCGCTCGTCCGCAGCAGTCACGTTTGTTGTGCGAAAGTGCGATCTTGGGGAGTGTGGCATCCGTTATCATGCTTGTCTCCTGACATCCCCTTCCGTATGATCTGCCGTTTGTGTGCGTGGATGTCAGGAGGGGGCAGGCAGGCGTGATGGAGCAGCGTCAAAACAGAATCAACAACTTCTGCCGACAAGAAAGAAATGATTTCCCCCCTGTACATGCCTCACATCCAAAAACAAATAAATTTGTTCCCTTGTGCCTCATAGGGAATGTTTGATATGCACTATATGTAATAGAGCAAGCGACAAAGGAAAAGGAAAAAAAAAAACACTGATTTGGGGACTGTTTTCTCATGTTGTTGTTTATAGATATTTTCTCTTTTGAAATGTGAGAATGAACTGTCAGTCTGTGGCATGTGATGTTGTGAGCCTTTTGTCTTTGGCAAGGTTCCTCCTCTTCGCCGTGGTAAAGTGATCTGCTAAGTGTGTTAATGTGGCTTCCTCACACTGACTATTGTTCAGCACAAGAAACCTTTGCTTACTATTTGCTCTCTCTCTCTCTCTCTCTCTCTCTCTCGCTCTCTCTCTCTCTCTCACACACACACACACACACACACACACACACACACACACACACACACTTTTTCTCTTGCACTCAGATGCAGTATCATAATGTAGGATGATAATGTAAATAAAAAGCTTGCATACTGAGAGATCGATCAGTTTGAAGTTACGTCCTAGCAGGCATATGTACCCGAGAGAGGCAAACAAAGAGAGAGGACGGCGGTTTAGCTTAGCTGTAGATTTATTCACATTCAGAGGGCCATTACAGTTGACCTTGCATTGCCAGGGAAAGCTTGTGTAAACCAAGACCTAATAAATCAACTTTAACAAGCTCACTCTCGGCTGGCAGAGCAGCCATGCAATGCAGAGCCAACCCTGTGCATTAATCCCTTTCTTTCCACTGAGGATACCTGTAGATTCGATTTCCCTGATTGCATTCCATGAGACAGCAACACCATTTAATTGCTCTGCAGAAAGCATCTTGTCACTGTCTCTTCAGCTAGACATACATATGTTTACCGAGAAACCTAATGAGGACATCGCATAGACATCTATTCTTAATATATAAAGCTAATTAGTAAATAAAAAATGTTAATAATAGCAGTATGCATTTGAAGTAAAGCTAAGTACAATTATTTTACATTTTTGTACATAATATTATATTATATTTTTATAACTAATTTATATGTTCGGGGTAAGGTTTTGTTTTATTTGTATTTGAAAAGGGTTTTTATGCTCACCGTTTTAATAAATTAAATATTTAGTAAAAAATATTGTTGATTATTAATTATTGTGAAATATAATTACAGTTGAACTGTTTTCTATTTTAATATATTTTAAAATTTAATTTATTTATGTGATGGCAAAGCTACATTTTCAGCAGCCATTACTTCAGTCTTCAGTGTCACATGATCCTTCATAAATCATTCTAATATGCTGATTTGGTGCTCAAGAAACATATTTTATTTAATTATTATTAATGCATGTTCTCTGATGAATAGAAATTTCAAAAGAGCACCAACTTTTATAAGTTCTAAATTGCTTTTACTGCCACTCTTTATTAATTCCTTCCAAAAAACTGCCCCCTGTGTGTGTATATAAAACTGCAAAATAATTTTAATTACATTTACATATTAATACATATAATACATATATTTTTAATATGACTGTTTTTTTTTTTTTTCAGATATAGCTGACAAAACAGACTATTTTGTACACCAAGTACACACACTTAATCACAGTTTTAATTTCCACTTTTGTTCTGTCGGGGCAAATTTTGATAGATGGGATGAAGAATAAAATTACTCACTTATTTAAAAGTCTTTTTTTTTTTTTTGCATTCAGATATTTGGTTGACGTTTGAAGGAAATGGTAGTATTTTGTGATGATTTTAGCTACAAAGCTACATTTTTGTTTCCCTTTACTTCTAGACCATGTTCAATTCAGATCTCTAATAAGTCTTTAGTTGTGCCTTGCATAATGGCATTTATAGATCAGTTTTGAAAAGTTGTAGTATTACATTTATTTATTCCTTTTTTTCTTTTTGTAATGTTTTATTTCGCTCACTGTGATGCTGTTTGAAATGATGAATTACTGTGTTAAATTGCACCGTGGCATTTTTGATACAGATAGGGAAAAGGAAAGTGAGACACAGGGATATAGAAAGCAGAAAGAGTGTTTTTCTTTCCCTGTGCACGTCAGTGATTTGAGCGGCTGAATAATGTGGAACAGTAATTGTGGGAGAGGGTGAGGTTGTTTTGGAGGCAGGTATGCCGGCCTGACACTGACAGCCAGTCACTCATACACGGAGGCTGCTGTTGACAGGTGGTCTGTGGAGGATATGGGGATCTCACACACATACACACACAAACCTCCCTCTATGCTTCAGCATATCACCCAACCCACTGTAACCCGTTCATTATCGCACCCTGGCTCTGTGACCAGTCTTGAGGACAGGGGTTTGGCATAGGAATATGTGTGTGTGCTAGGAAAGCAGCACAGAATGCACAAGGTGAAGTTATCCAGATGTCACATTGCGGGGTTCTGAAGCGGAGCAGAGCCGAGGACGCTGAACATCAGTGTGTATGGTGTGCTGGTGATGGGGAGCGGAGTTGACACGCTGTCACCGAGTGATGAAAAGCACTGTAAGATGATGTGGCGGCACTTCTCCCAGTGTCCGTGTGGAAGGGAGGGGGGAGGAAAGGAGAGAATCTGTGGGATGGAGGTAGGTGAGCTTTATACGCTAGACAAGTGCTGCATAGAGGCCTACATCCCACATGCCCAGCCTGTGTTACACCATCCCTCCATCAGCAAGGACCAGAGCCTGGTTGCATGCTGTTGGTTCCCTAGAGAGAGGGAGAGAAAGAGGGGGAAATGTGAAAGAAAAGGCAAGTATGTAAACTGGTAGCGCAATGGATCCTGGAGAGAATGTGATGCGGAGAGACAGAGATTGAGCAGGAGCTCGGAAAAGAGCTTTTTTCACCTTCCTGCTGGTGGTTGCGCAGTGAGAGCAGGTAGGAAGGAGTCGGGAAGGGTTTAAGGCTAGTTTCTTTTTACCCTTTCTGCGACGTCTACAACTGAGACCTGCTGCCTGTCTTCAGAAAAGCTTTCCTAATGTGCTGCTTTCCCTACGGACACACCAGAATCAGTGCTGGTCACTTGCTCCGCTCTTTCCATCTATCCCTCCATCCATTTCTCTCTTAAATTATTGAACAAAGGACATTCAGTCAGGGAGCGGGCCGATCCCTGCTTGGTGCGCAGTTCATAGTAGTGTGTTTTCAAGCAAACTGCTAACAAGCAGAATAGATTTAGGCCACAGCGCTTGCGTTTGAGATGTTTAGGTTTATATAACTTCACCATTTTTTTCCAGTTTCACACAAGCAGCTGCATTGATTTTTATTTTTTTGTCTTCCATGTCCAAAACCCATAATTCACAAGCTTTTATGCTGAGTGTAATTTAAGCTCAGTACACATTCATGCCTACTCAAAGAGAGAGGGGTCGACACGAGGCCACTAGTACTATGGAACAATGACGGAATGGCTCCTGGGTAGGTCAGCTGACTTGTGTACTGGCAGCTCAGGGGATTGAGCCAGTGACCTTCTGGGTAGTTCTCACTCCTCTGCCTTCTTGGCTCCTGTCGCCAAAGATGAAGTAAATCAAGCACAGGGGATGCAGTGAACCGTGTTATAGAAGGCATGGAAATAAGTACAGCACTTGGTAATGGGCTTCCTGAACTATGTGAACTCTCTTAACTGCAAAGTGTTGTTGACTCAGTGCTTAAGACATCTAGGCATGCTGCTTGTTAAGTGTGTGTCAATTTGCATCTGTGTACACACACACACATTGCCTGTCTGTGTCTGGCAAATAAAATATTGTTTTCAAAAAGATTTTCTAATAAACAAATTAAAAGAAATTAAGATAAATAATATTTAGTTATATATATATATATATATATATATATATATATATATTTATTTATTTTTTAATTTATATTCACTTCTTGTAAACTTTTGAAATCACTAAGATTTTCAAATATTTTGAAAGAAGTCTCTTATGCTCACCGTGGCTGGATTTATTTGGTCAAATATACAGTAAAAGCAGTAATATTGTGAAATATGCAATTTAAGATGACTGTTCTCAAGAAACATTTTTTTTCTTATAATTATTGTTGAAAGCAGTTTTTCTGTTTAATGTTTTTGTGAAAGCTGCTTTTTTTCAGGCTTTCTTGATGAACAGAAAGTTCAGAAGGGCAGCATTTGTTTTAAATGGAAATCCTTGTGTTATAAATGTACAGCCACTTTTGATCAGTGTAATAATGTGTCCTTGATTTCTTCTTGATTTCTGTGTGGATCTTGCGTAAGTACTGTCAAGTGGATTCGCAACATGTCAAGTCAAGGATTTTTACCTGACCAGCTGTTTCTGTAATCTGAAGTGTGGTTCACTTTGGTTGCAGTCATGAAGATTTTGATATTAACCTAGATGAGGAGTCGTTTTTGATAGAGTAGTCTCATTGAAGTCCCTTTCTCCAGATGTTTGCAGTATGCAGAATTAATGCTTATGGTTATAAAGAGAATCTTCAGAACATGTCAGTCCCTTTGAAATTCAAAATAAGCTAAACCACATTGTCTTTTGACACTAGCTTTCTGATGAACTGTTGTTTGCTTTTTGTGTGGCTAATTATGGGCACAATAATAATCTGGCTCAACCAGATTTCTGTGTAGAGCACTGTTTTGCATCAGCGTGTGTGTCTCTCTCAGAGCTTAATGAGGGCCAGCGTTTGGAGAGCGACTGACTTTACCTCTCAAATAACCGGCTACAGCCAGGATCCTCCTGTTGTCACGTCCACTGGTAATAAAAACATCTCACTGTCAAAGAAATTGTATTAATATACCCAGATGTCTATTGGAAAACATAGCCGAAACTGGCATGAAATCATACCACAAGTCATAATGAGAGAACTGCAGCAGTTCATGCTGAATTATATATTGCATTCGTGTGATTGGATAAGGTGAGGCCACTAGAACTCAGACTTAATAATTTAGTGGTTGCATTACTGTGGAGATGATTGCGTGGGCAGGATAACATTTGTTTATTGGGTGTAAGGGAGGTAAACAGAGTGCCACCGGAGGGTATAATGTCTCGAATGAGACACCATGGCATGTTGTGAGAGGGGGAAGAAAAAGGCAAGTTGCAAATTACAATGTTTAAATGCAGTTTTTTTTTAAAGTGCTGCAGGTCATAAAGGAATGGTTTACCCCAAAATGAAAACTGTCATTTGTGACCAGCTACATCATGTTGAATAAATTTGACCTAGAAAATCATTAAATGTAACGCAGAAAAAAATAATGTGTCAGTTTTCCAATGTTAGAATTATTTTTGTACTCCAAACCATCATTGACATTTAAATATTAGCTGCCACACCTGTTTTTTGAGGGGAGCTAGACTCTATATGTAATAAAGATTTTTAAAAATATTTTCTAATAATATTTTTAAATGTGAATATTTATGAAAATCTAAATTAACAGATTATTTATCTAGAAAATATTTATTTTACATTTTCATTACACACTAAGAAAAGTCTGTAAAATGGGAATATGAGGGAATTTTCTGTATTGCTTATGTATTGCATTGTGTTTTGTTTAGGTTAAAGAAAATGTCTGCAAACATTACCAGTACCTTTTCTGTTTTTTTTTTCTATTGATTTTTTTTCTAATAGCGTATTGCAGCTCAAAAACCTCAGTCCTTACCAACTTCAGTTTTAAAACTGTGTGAACATTCTGTCCAGTATCTTTTATATTGGTGAGGGTGAATAAATGATGACAGAATTTTCATTTTTGTGTGCCCTATTCCTTTAAGCCTCTGCAGGCTCTCATAAAAGTAATTAGTGGTCCATGGATTTTGTAGAATTAGCTCATAGAATTCGAGGACTCGGAATGCTGAGTGACACTCTGCGTCCCCATGGCAACAGCACATGGACTCCCCACACCGAAATGGCCCCATTCCACCCCTTCCTCATTTAGATATTTAGCGCTCGTAGGGGGCTGATGATTTAGCCTATAAATCCACAGCCTCCTATACTATGAGTACACAAGCGTGCACATCACTGAGGCTTTTCTCAGCGCGCACAAACATGCCGGCTAGGTTCCACATTCATTACTGCGCTGTATGTGTGTGTTTTTGTGCATTTGTGTGTATGTCTTACCGTTCTTGAGTGTGAGTGGAATGGACACGGGTGGACGGAACAGTGTATGTGTGCTGTCCAGTCAGGTCCCAGGGGCCGCTCTTCATGCATGGGAAAGCGTGCTGGAGTGTATGTCTGTGTTTGTGCGTGCTGAGAGTCCACATCTGTTAGCGTGGCACACATTGCTTTCCCTCAGACAGCGCTACTGAGAGACTCTGGCACTGAGTCGTGATGGAACAAGCTCATTATACCAAACCCTCCCTCCTTCTCCCGGTAACACACGAGAAGTGGGCCGTGTGTGTGTGTGTGTGTGTGTGTGTGTATGTCTCAGAGGCTGGCCTGTCATACGTGTATGTGTGTGTGCATGTCGTAGACAGATTGCTTCTCCACCAGACCCTAATACAGAATGGCACGCAGTTAAGTTGGGCGTGCAATCGTGCATTTGAAAGGTGTGTTTTTCTCTCTGTCATGTCGTCCGAACGCATGCCTCTCCATCGCCGAGCTAAGAAGCAGAGGCAGGGAGGTGAGGGGAACTTTTTATCCAGTTCAATAGTAAGAGAATTAAGCATGAAATGACTGAGAGCTGGATAACAGCGAGAGAGCCAGCTCTGCCTCTGCTGGAGTGAGTTTTTGGCCTTAGAAAGTGAGACCAAAGGCAGTTTTTAGATGAGTGCCCATTACTTTCACAGCCAGCTTGGACTCGTAGAGGAAGATTCAGCTGTACGGCTAAGGACTGGGCGGTAATGCAAAGGTGATCTCTGTCGTTATAGGGCAGGATGACCATTGATTTTTTTTTTTTTCCTAGGAAATCGAAAAGACTAATGTTATTCATTGAAATGATCTTTTTTTCATCTTTCCATCTTGGCTGTACGCCTCCATTGATTCGCCCGTTCTTGTACCTGAACAGCGTCTGCTCGGGTGCAAATGAAATCTGAGTCTGTTTCATAGAACCACCGACTCAGCCTTGGCCGCAAAGACTTTCTGCAGCGCCTTTTCCGTAATCACACGTTCGCCATTGATTATGTCACCGCCAAGTTATTAGATAAGACTGCACTGCATCGCTTTTTCCTTTAAAAATACTTGTAAACATTGTAAGTCAGGCTAACTTCCAATTCACGAGCACATCTTTAGCGTGGTTATCATGATTGGAACCCTAAAGAGAGTGGGCATTACAAAGCTGTAGCCCACAAAGACGTTGCCTATGAAGCTTATTTGTGTCTTGTCTGTTTCACTAGCTTTAAAAAACAAAATAATGAGGCTATGCTCCACAGATGATAATAAGAAAGCCCAAAAAATAAGGAGAAAAAGAGGGATTGGGAGAGAGGGGGGTAGAAAGAGAGATGTTATTGCTCCAAAAGAAGAGAATAATCTGCCAAACAGGTTTAAATGAGCTAATGAGAACATCTCATGCAAAACTAAAGAGATGTTTGCTACTCAATGAAGTCTTTTCACTGCCATATTTCCACCGCACATTCTCTTAATAACGCACACGCTCAGGCTAAACATTTTGTGAGGCTGTAACCTAGAAATACAAATAGGAGAATTTGCAAAAGTATCTCCATTAACACATTCCAGGTCACAGTCAGCTGCTTTTATTATGTAGGTGCTCAAAACAGTCTCAAATGAGCTTGTGGTGCTTTGTCGGAAACCTCTCGGATAAACTCTCAGTGCACTTATTTGAGACCATTTTAGGAATTGCAACCAGACATAAAATGTGTATGTTCTTTATATATTAATAAATAAAGCGAAATATTTTTTAGATTTAAGTCATAATTTCTTTTAGAACTTTTTTTAAATAAAATCTTTTTTTATTTATTTATTTTTAATCAATTAAAAAAAAAATTCTCATCAAGGCGACATAATATATTTGTTGAAACCGTGATGCATCCCCCCTCAGGATTCTTTAATAAACAGAATGTTAAAAAGAACAGCATTTATATGAAACAATTTTTTTGTGTCATTTTAATGTCTTAACTGTCACTTTTGATATGTGCTCTTGCTGAATAAAAGATATTCATTTCTTAAAAATCTTACTAACCCCACTTTTGAATGGTACTGCATATGTAATTAAATGTATAACTTATAAATAATTGAATTTACATACAATTTTCTGAAAGTCAGGCTAAACATAAATAGTAGTCTTTGAAGTAATTATAATTTACCATTTTTCTTATTTTTTTGTGCCATAGTTACTGTTAAAAATTGAATTTGAAACCACCAATTAGATTTCTGTCCTGTTTTTCAGGCCTGGGTGATATAAAGCCTTCATTTGCATGGTGTTAGAGCGTCGGTGCTTGTGCTCGTCGGCTGGATGGCCAAAGGCTTGTGACTTTTTCCCCCAGCGTGACAGACAGCTCTGTCCAGCTTCAGTCCGGTTTTAATTAGGACAGCCCATCTGAGATTAGAAGGCGTGGGGCCCCAGGGGCTCCTGTTTCCAGCCTGTTTGAATGTTTCTCCCAGATGTGAGTGCAGCACAGTGCCAGACCCATATCTTTAGTCTCAGCACGCTCCAAACAGCACCATGCTCTCCCTCAACACCTTCCTCCCTTAAAATAACCCGTTCGACTCTCTCAAGCAACACTTATTAATGGAAATGGGGCTAGGCCGGGTGGTAATGGAGTTCGACTGTGGTTCCGAGGTTCCACCACACTCTCTCTGTGGTGAAATTAAGAGAACTGTCACTTGTAATTGGGTTGCTCTCTGAGCCTTGGTGTAATCTTTTCTCACTCTCTCAAGAGCCGCGCCATCTTGAGCCTAACTGGGCCAGACTTTGCACAATAGTCCGTTAGAATCTCTTCGGAGGATCTGAAATAAAACAGAACTTCAAGGGGGCAGAGCCATGCCTTGGGTGGAGATTATTTCGCTTTTGTCTGTGTCTTGCAGAAAAGCGAATCATCTTCCTTTTCTTTGTTTTTCTGCAATGAGCGGATGACTGACATGCAAAGCCGCATTGTTGTAACAAAGAAAAGTTTTGTTTGCTGGCGGCATAGTGCTTTGTGGTGGATAAGATGGCTTGAGATATCTGCAACTCAGACATGAGTTTTGACTGCTCTAGAGATGAAGAGACATGCTCTTTTTGTTTGAGGATGGTTTTGCTTCAACCTCTCTCCATCTTTTTGCTCTTGAGCCACCCCCTCGCCTTTAATCTAAAAAACATAACACAGTTATTGCTTTATTTATTCCCCTCCTATGTGGGGGGATTGATTTTTCTTTTTTCTTCTTCTTCTTCCTTTCTAGTAATTGAGAAAGCGATCCGTTCCTTCCCTAAGGCCAATGACTTGTTTTTGGCTCATGCATGGGAACAGTCTACTTTTTTAATATTATATCTTTTTATTGTTTTCTGTCTTATATTAATTTACTTTTATTTATTTATTTTTTTTTAATTTTCCAATTATACAGAACAAAGAGCGTCATAACCGAGCCATTACCTTATTATTATATGCTTATATATGTTTAAATATGCATATTTTTCATCTTTGTGTGTAACATACCAAAACCAATTTTTACTCTCAGTTTTAGACTTTGCCTTTTTTCCTTCGTTCTCTTTGGTTCTGATGGTACCTAACCACACAAAGATGTGTTACGGAGGAAGTAAGACTCTGATCGGATCAGGGACGCTTTTTGGAATTGCTTGGTTAGATGGATGCCACAGCGCATTTGAAACAGGAATGTCAGAATGGGTTCCCTCCTCTCGCTCCTTCCTGTCACTGCGGAGCTGATTAAGAAAAGATGGGCTCCTGCTTGAATGAACCACACACACAGCCCTGATGCGCAACACGCGACAGGCTCAACTCAATTCCCCACTTCTAGTGCCATAACATTCTCACCGTAAGAGATTTCTTTAGCGGCGGATTGAGTTGTAATTTCTTTACCCGAGTCACAATGGTTGTCCTTGCACTGTACCTTGTCGTCAAAATGTAAATAAGTGTCCTTTGACATGATGCTTGAGTGTGAATATTCCACAGGCTTTTTATTTTTCACATAATGTGTTCACGGCTTGTATAGAGCAGGTTCATTTGAACTGAACAAATTGAGTGCTCTTAATGACCTTATGGGGTGAAATATTTAATATATGTAGATGTATGTGTCTCTATTTTGGGGTCAGTAAGGTTTTTTAATGCGTTTCAAAGATGTCGCTTATGATAACTAAGGCAACAGTTGTTTAATCAAAAATACAGTAATAATAATATTAAAAATTACAATTTAAAGTGTTTTCTTCTTTGATATATATTTTAAAATGTATTTTTTTTCATGTGAAGGCAAAGCTGAATTCCAGTCTTCGGTGTTCACAAATCAGAAATCTTTTGTAACATTACACATCATAAAAAAAATAAAATAAAAAAAAACCCCTACTGACCACAAAGTTTGTAGTGTATCCACATTCTCAAACGCAAAATATCTGGTCAGACCTATAGTTTTTGTTTAGCATCATAGCTTGCGAATCACTACCTGCGCCCATGGACTCTTAACAGGATCCTTTGAAAGTCTGTAGTCCCTGCGGTGTTTTTTCTAAGGTACTGTTGTCTGCTTGAGCAACTGCTCTGATGTTTATTGATATGTCTTGCTCATTGATTCGTCTACTCCCTGGACAATTATGGCTTCAGTTTTCTCTACACGCTTAAAAGGAGTAGCACTGAAACATGAGGCCCATTTGTCACGCCTGGTTTCTCCGTTCTGTTGCAGTTGTTAGGGATAGATTTTATTTATGCAAGAAATAATTCCTGTTTATCCATTTTGAATAATTGTCTATATATATTGAGCTGAATGGCTTTTCTTGTTTTGTTTTTTTGACTCCCGTCACATTTGAAGGCTTCTGAAACGTTTCAAGCGAACGAGCATTAGAAGCGTGCGGGATCGATGCTCTCTCTTAAGGGGCCGGATATTCCAAGCCGCCATTACGACGGTGCATTAGAAGATTAAAAGTAATGTCTGAACGTGTGTGCCACTGCTTAATTGATTCTCAGGCTCCTTCTAGACGAGGTGTCGCC
>JAFVLL020043106.1:0-12915 GCA_021397915.2 Tor tambroides
CACCAGACACTTCTTATAAACACTCCATGTTTCAAGGAAAACATTGTCCAATTCTGAGTGTGCTACACACAGGTGAGTGGGCTGGACAAACCACCCGTAGAAAAACACACACTTCCCTCTTTATAAGCACCAGACACTTCTTATAAACACTCCATGTTTCAAGGAAAACATTGTGCAATTCTGAGTGTGCTACACACAGGTGAGTGGGCTGGACAAACCACCTGTAGAAACACACTCTTTTTCTCTCTAAATGTACAAGACATTTTCTTTCTTACAAATACTCCACGTTACAAGAACTTAATAAGGACTTAACAAATGTTTACTTGTGAATGCAACACAAATCATAATTGCACTATTTACTTCTTAACCTCAAATACCTCTTTTGCACAATATCATGCACAGCTATTATGTAAAGTACTTGTCTAGTCTGTTTTAGGTTGTGTGTATGTATAGTCTATTTATAGTATATGTATAGTTAGATTACCGCTTTCAGTAAGTTAGTTATTTAAAGGTTTTAAAAATTGTTCTTACTCTTGTGTTGTTTGTTTATATTTAAGTTTATGTAGCACCGTGGTCCTGCGAGACACGACATTTCGTTCCACTGTATGCCCCCACATGTAGCGGAATGACAATAAAGCTCGACTTGACTTGGCTTGAAAAGAACTATACGGAGGTGTATTAATGACAAACATTCAATACAAAAAAAGATAATGAATTGCATAAAAATGCATTGAATTACAGTTATTTTAAGGGATAAAATTTAACATATTTATTTTAATTAAAAATACTATTCCAAATTAAGATAGTATTTTCAAAAAAAAAAAAATTAAAAGTGAATTTTGAAAGGTGAGTATTTATTGTTTTGATGACATTAAAGAAAAAGTTGGCACACCAAAGCTACATAAAGTGAAAAATTATTAAAGTTTAAAAATTATTTTCTAACAAAACAGTGACCACATAACTCAAAACTTCACTGCTGATGAGAACTTTTTTTTCTTTTCTTTTTTTTTTTATATACAAGTTATATACAAATCATATTAAAAACAGTTTTCAGGAATTTCAAATGGGAATATATGCCATCACACACAACAATCAGAATGTCTCTTAAATCACCTTGTGAGAGTCCGAAGGATCCATATACCCCTAAACGCATCTCTCTGTTGGGCTGTGTGTTGTTGATAACAGGGTCATCTGTCCAGAGACTGAGCCAGTAGTTTGAGCCCAGAGAGGACAGATGATGACAGAAGAACAGAAAGATACTGAAGATGGACAGGGGCAAGCCGATAGCCTTCATGTACTCCCAAAACACAGACAACTTCACCTGCACAACAAACAACATTCACTAAATCTCAAAATCAAATGGAAATAGAAACCATGCTCTCACATCCTGAAATAGAGATGGCTGACTCATACCCTGCCAGTGTTGGCCTTGTCAGCCTCAGTTAGTCGGGCAGCATCTGCAGATTTGGTCTTCTTTGCAGCTGCAACATCATTAGGTTCAGTTTTCTGTGGGGTTTTACCTGTGCCTGCTGCATTAAGAGAGTTCTGACTCTGCCTACAGGACACAGAGATACAGCAGGCTAGTAAATAATGTCAAAAGATTCTTAATACACGATTTAAATGTTAAATGGTTGTTACATATAAGACAGGGTCCTTATCAACCGTAACACAAGTCATTTTTAGTATCTAGTGCAAACGAGTGAGTGATGCAGTAGGTTTACATGGTTTTGTTTTATCCATCAAATTGATGGAAGGCATTTGGAACTCATGAGAGAAGTAGCAATGACTGATTCAACGACTCATGATTTGGTCACCATGTTTCTCAAGCTCACAAAGATTATCCAATTAACCAATTAAATTTCCACCTGTTTCTCACACAAATCTATCATATGACTTCAGAAGACACATACAGAAAGCAATGCACAAATTAGGAAAGACAAAATGTCTCACCGCTAGTTGCAACAGGTCATGTTGCAACAGGTCTAGACACAGTGTTTATTCATAACAAATAAATGAATCAGAAAAGGTATTAGGTATCTCTTACCCCAACACTGCAGCAGGGCCCCCATTCTCAAGTCCTTTCCGTGGGACTGCTTCTGTGGATGAGAAAATATATACTAAATCAGACAGAATTACACACATCTTTCTGCATGCTTCATGCTTTTCCATGTCCATGCTTATACCAATGACTCCTTAAACAATTCTAAGTTACAGAAGACAAGTTTTCTCATTATTATCTAGAAATCATGTCATTCAAAAGCGCCTATGCAACAATCTTTTTGTAATCAAGCAGCGACTAAAACACCTGGCCACACTTGAGAACAAACATGTCTATATTTAATGTGGCAATAAAAGGCAATCATAATTTGCTTCTAAGCAACCACACCTCTCAGGCCAGCTGAAATGGAAGACAGTCTATCAAAACTGTTGACACCGAATCAATGCTTTAGGCTCAGAGGTGTGGGTTAAGGTTAGAAGAATCACCAGCAGCCTGCCCAGCACCTCAGACACATGAGGAACTGACACAGTGACAACACTGGTGAAGGTCAAAGGTTGAAGCCATTCACAGTGTTCCATTCTAACAAAAATGATGAATGTTAATGTCCTGCACAGACTACAAAGACCTTTCCCTGTATATCTTAAATGAAAATCTCTCATTTATAAATATCAAACAAATATCATTTATTTCAAATAAATTTTGTTCTTTTGAACTTTCTATTCAAAGAAAACTTAAAAGTTAAAATTCAAAGAAATCAACTTAAATAACTTGAGCACCAAATCAGAACATTCGAATGATTTCTGAAAGATCAGCTTTGACATCGCAGAAATAAATTACATTTTAAAATATACAAAAAAAAAAAAAAAAAAAAAAGAGTTATTTTAAATTCTAATAATTTTTCCACAATATTACAGTTTTTATTTTGGTAACACTTTACTTGAAGCCTTTATCTATAATGCATTATAAAGGGTATAACGCATTATAATCATTCATAATGTGTGTTGTAATACACTATATCTTGGCTTGTCATAAATAATTATAACCAAATTTAAAATGCACAATGTAACAATGAATTGATAAGTGTTATAATGTATTAACTGTGGTTACAAATATTCATGAGATTGTACAATGCATTATAAGGTGAATTACGAGGCATAATTAATCCATTAAAACTACTTTTATAATGCATTATCCACAAAGGATCAAACAAATGCAGTCTTGTTGAGAATAAGAGACACTGAACAGTACTGTATGTCCTCAAAAAGTGTCATACATGAATTATGTAGTAACAGTCAGTTACATCATTGCTTCGGCTCTCAAGTGAGTTGAGATTGGATCCAATTCTATTACTGTGAACAGGGGTGCCATTTATTAAGGGTTGTGAGCTATAGTCCAATAGTAATGAAGTGGGAAAGTACTAAAAAAAAAAAAAACTCAGTGTGCACCTCAAATATTTCAGGCCTCAGACCAGGATAATAAGCCCTAATTCTAACATGTAGTACAGGCAGGCCTATTCAATTTATATGGCCCGGGAACCAATTACACCCTCAAACCTTCAGATTTCCCTTTTTCGTCCTCTGCCTCCCCTCCCTCCTCTGAAGAGCCAACAGAGGGGACACAACAAATAAGAACAAATGGAGATGAAAACACAGACATACAGTCCAAAAAAGATCACTAGACAAGGTTTAATTTGGAAAAAAGTTTACGCACAATGTGAACAATAGCAATCATTTAGAGGAAACGGCAATGTGAAAGGACAGATGCATGAAAGCATGAAAGAAGTTCAGATATGAGGAGGCCAGTCTCACCTCCCACTGACTCCTCCACCTCCTCCTGCTCAGTGTTGGTGTAGGTCCGCAGGAACTCAGCGAAAGCACCCTGTCTGCCCAGCAGCTCAGTGTAAGAGCCCATCTCTGTGATTTCTCCATCCACCATCACCAAGATCAGGTCAGCCTGGGGCAGGAAGCTCAGCCCGTGGGTCACCAGAACCCGAGTCTGAAAGAGTACCATGTGTGATGTGAAATGTCTGTAAGAGATGTATACATATTTGGATTAAAACTTGGCCTTACTCTGCCCTGTAGCAACCCCTGAGGTCCGATGACCTTCTCAAAGATGTGTTTTCCCACATGAGCGTCCACAGCAGAGAGCGGGTCATCCAGAAGATACACTGCACAGTCACAGTACACAGCCCTGGCCACACTCACCCGCTGTTTCTGACCTCCAGACAGATTCACGCCCTAAGATTACAATGTCACATGATTAAGCCAACTGACTGCTATTATAAATTAAAATAATGTCAGATCGTTACATTAAAAGCAGCTTGTGACAGCATGCAGCTTTAACCTTCAATCTATCGTGCTTGGTTATGACAAAGTGTAAGAATCATTCCGAGGTCTTCATTTACCTTCTCCCCAATCTCTGTCGAGTCTCCTCCAGGTAGGATCTCCAGGTCTGGTAGGAGAGCACAAGCCTCCACCACCTTCTGGTACCAGCTGTCTTTTCCCTCCCGTCCAAACAAAATGTTGCCTTTGAGAGTGGCATTCTGGATCCAGGCCTGCTGAGGCACATAAGCCACAGAGCCCTGAAAAACAATTAGACACGCAATGTATTTCTTTATCATCCCATTATTTTTGCTATCCAAAAACACAGTGGGCCCAAAAGTCTTGGACCACTTTGAAAAACTGATATTTCCCTTTCATACCGTTCTTGTTCCATTTTGACCTTAAATGTCTTAAGGGCATTGTTATTAATAAATCAAAACAAAGAAACATCATTACATGTAATGAACCATTTCTAAATCAAATAAATAAATATGGGACATTGATCATGTGACAGTCAGATGTTCTTGCCTTCACAGAAGCACAAGTTGCTTTTTGGATCATTTTTAAATCATGTGGAGTTAATGGCAGTCAAGAGAACAAACCAAATACTAAGATGTTATGAAATTCAAACTTTAATTCAATTGTTTATTACATTGTTATGCTGCTAATATAATAAAACGATGCAATATAAAACCTGTTTAATATTTTATGAAAAAAATATGGTAAATTATATTTAATACATAATAAAACATTAAATTATACATGTAAACCCTAGAGATCTGAAAGGGCATACATAACCCATTTAACTTAAATACAACAGAGCACTTAATTCAAAGGGCCACTGTTTTTACACAAATCCATCTCAGGCAACCTTGCTATAAAGAAATATAATACACAGCACAAGCACATAGCTTGTGTTTGTACCTTGATCAAGACAGATCCTTCTTGCTTCTGCATCTCTCCCAGCAAAGCTGAAAGCAGAGACGATTTCCCTGAACCCACATGCCCTACCACAGCAACAAGCGCCCCCTCAGGGATACGCACGTTAATCCTGAAGAGAGAGAGAGAGAGAGAGACGCTGAGACAAGAACAGATACAAACAACAACAAACACTTCAAGCAACATGTGGACACAGGCGGCATTGTGTCATAAAGGTTTAAAAGAATACATTCATTAATTCATTAGGATTTCTTCATTCACTTCATTGTTGATTGAAGATTTTGGGCAAATCCTTCAGATTGTACTGATATTAACAATTGAATTTACAGTGAACAATAATGCAAGTGGAATTACACAGTTCAATGCATGATTTTAAGTATATGAGGTAGAAATTAAGTTAAGATTGAAAGCAGTTTGGCATCCCAAATGTCACTATCCCTCTCATTAATATCAGTGGAGATTCAACAGATTACATTTCCTCTGGTGATTGATGCTCTCCTATTTCGGGGTTCATGCACATGTACTTGCCTGTAATGTTCTCAGTAGCATGTTTCACCGGTTCTGCTCTAAGTAACCGCAATATTCATGTCAATACTAAAAGTCATTTTGATGCCTTGAATATAATAAATACATTTGGGTAGAGTACATAGGGCTGGGAATTTATAACTGCTATTAAGCACAAAAATCAAATGATTTTCATGACATTCTGTTACATTAATGGTTCTTGAATGTTTTCCAATGTGGGCAGAAACAGTACTAAAATACTGTACACTGTGGTGTTTATTGCCTAATAAATAGACTTTTGAATTGTTGCTGTTGCATGCAACAACAAAAATATTGCACGACCGGTATAGTCCAATTCACAAACAAATGACTAATCAGTCTTATGCTAGACTTGTCACTGACAGGTTGTTTATTAAGTTAAAGATACACATTCTGAAAATAGTTCTATTGTAACAAATTGTACTTCAAATAAAGTGATAAAAGTGTTATCAAAAAAAAGTATTGTATTTTTTTAGTTTTGACTTATTGTTGAGGGAGAGTGGTGCTTCTTCAAAAGTAATAAGATTCATGGACCGAATCGTTAAATTTTGTACAGTTCCCATCCCTAGCCCTCTATAACACAGAACAAGATGCTATTCATTTGATCATGTATTATCTCTTTTACACGCAAAGAAAATGCTGTTACCTCTTCAAAGTAGGGGAGTCCTCTTTAGACCAGCTGAAAGCTCCATCCACAATCCTGATACTGTCAGGAGCTAAATGAGCAGGAAACAACAATGAAGTCTCTTAAGTGAACATCAAAACACACAGGATGTCTTTAAACCCACAGATCTACTAAACAGCTGCTACTCTCTCATACAATGCCGTTTTATTTCTGTCTGTGGAAACTGTTTGGAGACTGCAGTGCTTGGGAGTCAAACACGCATAGCATACTAAAAAATACACGCCACAGAACATGGCACATTTGTTTTATTGCAGATTTTAACTGCTTGTGAATCGCTGGACTCACATGCAGTGATGACTGGCCGCTCCACATTGTCTTCATCCAACTCCTCATGGGACAGAAACACACGCAGACGCTTCATAGACACACTGGCCTGATGGAAACAATACATTTCATAGTCATAAAAAAAATCTAAATCAGATGACAAGTTCTTGGATTTCCGTGTTAACCGTGTTATCCTTCTTGATTCAATCACAAGTGACAACTTTTACCACATTCTAAGGTATTTAAAGGTTCACATTCAACATTTTTTAAAAAGAGAGAGAGAGAGAGAGAGAGAGAGAGACAGAGAGTAATACCTGCACCATGCTGCTGATGACCATGGGCAACATATTAAGAGGGAAGCGCAGGATGTTGAACAAGGCCAGAGAAACAAACGCCTTCTGTGCATCCAGAATATTATGTTCATCCACTAACACGTATACGGCGAATGTGGAGAGGGCAACCTTTGTGAAAGAGACAAGATGACAAGAGCAAATGTCACTGCACAACCATAAGGTAGCATCAAAACAGTGGGCCTAATGATGAAAAAGCCCATGCAGGACTGGAACTCAATGGCACTACCTACCAAAAAAGGTGTGCAGACCCAAGTAAAGGTGGACACAGCACCAAGGTAAGCAGTCTTTTTAAGCACACGCAATTCACTCTCTCGGATGGCAGAAACTTTGTCTTTGAATGCCAGTTCCCATGCGTAGAGTTTAAGGACTTTAATGCCGTTCAGTACCTCATTCATAAGCTTGATCCTATTGTCCTTGCTTTTCATTTGGGCAACCTGTGGGTGAGGGTGTCAGATTAACAAAGATGATCTAATTCACGAAATTGAGGCAAATAAACCTGCTGAGCAGGAAAAGAGGTTCAAAACCTGGTAGGTTTTAGTTTTCATGGCAATGACTGCATTTAGAGGAACCATCAGCACCATCACAGCAACTCCAGCAAGCACAGAAGGACCCAGATTCTGGTAACAAAAGAGCAAGAAAATAAATAAAAACAGGTATTAGTGATGTGTAATGAAATAAGCATACAAGCCAAGACACCTTTGTGTAGCCACATACCTGCCACAGGAAGTAAAGGGCCAGAATAACCTGCAAAGGTGCTGACCAAATCATGTTGATATAGGTGATGAGGTCCATAAAACGCTGAGCATCTACAGACATCAGATTCACAATCTCTCCGACAGTGGATGTTCGCCGGGCCGCATTGGTAATGACCAAGGCCTTGACAAAATAAAGAAAAATATTATAACTCACTACACTACCATCAAAAAATGATTTTTTTTTTTTTTTTTTTTTAAAGAATTTAATTTTTTTTTTTTTTTTTTAAGAAATTCATTATTTTATTCATAAAGGATGCACTAAATTGATCAAAAGTGACAGTAAATGACATTTATAGTATACAGCTTTGCCATCACAGAAGAAAATACATTTTACAATATATTACACAATAAAATTTAAAATTGTTTTCTTGATCAAATAAATGCAGCCTTGGTGATCATGTTTTTACCAACACGTTTTCAAAAAATATATGGACTTTAAAAGTCATATTTGTTAAAAACATATATTTTAATAAAATTGTGTTTGAGAGATAAATTATGGCATATTCACATTTGAAAAATGCATTTTTTTGCAGTTTTTTTCAATCTCTGAGAGCTACAAATACGAATAAGTAACAATCTCCAAATGTGTATAAACACCATATTACTCCATGTTACAGACATTTTAGCAATCAAAAGTCCACTTACTTTCCTGTATACAGCACCAACAATGGCTGTACGTAACCTCATGCCGGTCACAAAACAAACGTGGAAATATTTCTGCAGAATGAGGGTTTGCACACAGGTACAAATGAACAGCAGGGTGGTGTAGAAGTAGCCATGCCAAGAGGGGGCACTTGAATCATTCACAAACTGGATCAGCAGCCTAGGATACAAAAGACCGAACTCACATGAGTATAAATTAATATGTCAATCTTGCAGCAGAATGCTGTTCTTCTGGATTCAAGTCCGAGAAAAGTGGGCAAACTGATTAAAGGCTCATTGCCGAGACTTCAGGCGTTATTTTCAAAGGATTAGAGAGGATTTGAATATGGTCCAGGGCACAATTTGATGGCACAACTTCTCAGCATGCCAAAACTAACTCTTCGCTGGAGCTCTTTTAAGAGCCACAGCTGTTGTTTTGACAGAGTAGCCTTCCCACAGAGTTAAAGTCATTTCTAACCACATGACTCTGAAAAGGCACACTTGCACTTTCCCCTGCAGAGTACTACTGCTTTTGAACTCAGAACAGATGGGAATAATCCCAGGTGGAAAAAAATAAATAGATGATTTTGATACCTGAGAATCTCCGGCCCAACAAACATCAGGATGTCATGAATAATCTTATACAGAGAGCTGACGAGAAAGTAGGGTCCAAAGGTTCGACAGAGAGCGCAAAAGAGAGATGGCTCGCCAGTTTTTTGAAGGGTTTTCGCAAGCAAAATCTCAGACTCTTCTATTGGTTGTCCATCCTCCTTTTCTCCCCTTGCTGCTCTTTTTGGGGAGTAGAGTGTCTTATCTACTGGCCTAATGCAAAAATATAACCCAAACAGAGGATTAGTCGTTTTTGTAGCAAGGTGACTACTAGATGGAAAAAAGTAACTTCTTGCTTCTGACCTTTTGACCTTGTTGCATTCTTGGTCCCAGCGGCGCACCAGCTGTGGCACCACTCTTTGAGACTTATCCTCCGTGTTGAGTGACCACAGATCCTTCTCTTCCAGAGGCCTTTTATAACCCGTCACCATCAATCTATGAGCAAAAGAAAGGGACATACATTAACAAGAAACAACACCCAGTCTGAATACAAGTTTATACAATAGGAAAATGAAGCCTCCTTCAAAAAAGATGCAGATAGTAGAGAGAATATAGAAATTGATGGGATGAATGGGATCAAGAAATTACACGAGCCAGAATACTAGATACGTTAATATTCTTGTTGTACAAATTTATTATTATGGGGTTTTTTTTTTTTTGAGTGTTAGAAATGCAGTCATTCATTTTGCTCACCTTGTGATCCACCAGAAAGTGATTCTGGACAGGAATGAAGCTCCCAACTCTGGACATGGATTCTGTACAAAAACATTCACAGCATTGGTCATCAATTCAACATCCATATAACAAAGCATACCTTTACCTACTTTCAGTAAAGTTCACTAACCAAGTCTTTGACAGCCTGTGAAAAAAGCGGAGGCTGGTCGGACAAACAGGCCAGGATCAGGGAGATGAGCAGCATGGTGTAATATATGTAGAAAGTGATATATCTGAACACATTCACACTCGCAGGCTGAAAGGAAAGACCAAACAACATTTTAAGGGTTTCCTCACATTTCAAACAAACCTGATTAGTTTTTTTTTATCTGTATTTAGAACTGACTGTCCTTTTGCATTTGCTGAAATATGATCTGTTTATCCAGTTTGTTTAATATCCTGTATATCAGTAATAATAATAAAGTGGTTGCTATACTAATGATGCAACAGTCAACATAATACTGTGAAACTTTCTTCTACAGAAACTGAAGAGTAGCTGTCAATGTGGAGAGAGACAGGAAATTTGGCCTCTGCTGCGGTGCAGAACCCACATGGCACATGAGAGATCACGAGCGACAGAGACATTTTACACATTCACGTATTTACTGCATCTAAAACTGCTGATTCATTCATTAACTCATACACAATTCTCTACATAGTGAACATTACAAAGTTCATTATATAAAGAAAGAGTGAACAAAAATGAGTGTATTGAGACATAGCAACATTACATACACGACACATTCCAAATGATGAAAAATACTTCAAATGTGCTCTGCCAATTCAGTCTGAGGTGAATTGCCCCCCCAAAAAAATTACATTTTAATGGGATTTGGAATCACATATGATTATGGATTGGCTCAGATTTGTAAATCTCTGATTTCAAGTTTGCCGTACAAAAAAAAAAATTGAGTCAAATGTGACTCTAGAAGACATCTGAATCAAAAAAATTATAAAATATTTATAAAATTATAAAAAATATATATATTTTTTGTAATACATTAACTGCAAAAACTGTCCGTTTTAATGGAAAATGCATTTTTACCTCATTCAGGGCATGCAGGATTTTGGAGCGAAAGGTGACTGTAGTGCACACTATGGCGATCAGCCAAAAATTGAGCATCACCCCTGAGGACTGGACCCCCTTCATCCGCTCATACTGGATCAAGAACGTAGCCAGCAACTAAAACCCATATAAAACACATCCAATTACAAAACACTTAAATTTTGTAAACATCAGGCTAAGAAAAGACCATGAATAGACAACTTTTGAAACTATAAACAATAATACAATATCAGGGAAAATTTGTCTGACTTGTGTCCCTTTGCTTGAGGCAAGGAAAGAGGAAACTGTCATGTCATTTGAATATGAAATCAATGCAGAGTGAAGAGTAATTGACAAGCAAAGTACTTCAATTCAGCACTTCCTTTTGTGAAAAACTGGTCTCACCATTGTAACGCCAAGCATTGTGGGGCTCACTAGGTACACTGGGGCTATTGTAGCACCATGGCTTCTTTCCCAGAAAGAGTAGAAAACATCTGCCCAGCAGATAAGCCATAGGGTAAACCCAATAACCTGTTGGAGGAGAGTCACGTGACCTTGAAACAGCAGTTGACCTTGACAGAGTTATCAGAAAAGCACACTGCTACACAAAAAGCATTGTACCGGAATCCTGTTTGTTTATACTCACTGTTTTGGCTCTGTTGAGATGGGTCATGCATATGTATCCACGGTCATTTCTTTTGAGGTATAGGACGTAGATTGGTGCAAACAGCCAGAGGTAGAGGCAGGGTATCCAAACCAGCACTGTGTTCTGGAAACATGGCGTCAGGTCTGGATTGTGAGTTTTCCATGTCCGGTTCCAATCCTGAAAACATCAGAGGACAAAAGGGTGTTTCATTTTCCGGAGATTCTTTGGACAAAACTTAGAAACAAAGTAACAACTGGAGTACACACAGAGCCCTAGGCCACCCACCAATGCACACAAAGATCTAATGATGTGTGCCAGGAACAAACACTCTTGAGCAGATCTTTTAGAAAACCAAAGTCAAGGAACTTTTCTGTGCATTAGAGCAGAGCAGAGAGTCTTCAGCTTCTCGACAAAAACAAGCCTCCTTAAAGCCTGGCTCACACTACAGGATTTTTAAAATCCTAACCGATTATTAAATCTGGTTGCAGCACACACATAAGGAGAATCTTTGCAGATTATCTTCCCTCAAATCTTAAACATGCACACACTACAAGATTTGAAAATCGCGGCGTATCACACACTACAAGATGTTGCTAAGATTATCGTGCCAGAGGGAGCGCCTCACGTGATCTAGAGGAGATGCAGAAAAGCGGATGTAAACAAAATGGATACTGTAGTGTGACAACTTGCTGTATCAACACTTATTGTTTGTAGCAAGAAAAAACAAAAAGCGGATGAGCAAACGATTGTGGATGAGAAAATGGTTGGGGAGACGTGGTCAACACGGATTGCCAGTTCTTCAGCGAGAATTGGAGGTAAGAATTTAACTACTAGTATTACTATCTGTTAATGGTGGCGTGTTTGAATTTTTACCGTTATAGCACTAATGGCTGGCTAGTTCAAAAGCGATATTGTCACCTGTTGCAGTGTAGATCTGTGCTGTAAAATGAAAATAAATTTATTTATTATGAAGAAAAGTGTCTACATATTCTAATATAGTGACAGGATATGTAACTGTTGAGCAACAGGACTGATTAGGAGTGTGTAGCTGTAACTGTGGTTACCAGTATATTCACTGAATGTAACGTTAAAACCTCGTTCTATCTATCTATCTATCTATCTAATCAATTATCTGCATTGTACTTATGATTATTAATATTCAAGATTCAAGATTTTTATTTGTCACATACGCAATTATATAGAGAGTATATAACCAGTAGTGAAATGTGAGTCAGGTCCGCTCCATGGACAGTGCAAATATTATAGAAAACAACACAAGGAAATATACAAAAAAATAAAAAGGTAAGAAATAATATATGAAGAACAAAAATAAAAATATAAAAGAATGTGCATGACAGTATACTGTAGACTTAAATATTAAGATAAGCAGGAATGTGCAA
>JAFVLL020043106.1:13015-37975 GCA_021397915.2 Tor tambroides
GCGATTCATCTGCGATAATGAACGCGATATTGCGTAGCTTCTCAGTGAACTACGGCTCCGTGTATTAAATGCCGCTCCATTTGAAAACAGGTGATAGGGATTTACCGCTAATCAAGGAGCCGGTTTTACTGACGAGATGCGCATGCATATTGCATGAGATAAATCGCCCAGCCCTAGCTCAGAGGTGTGGGTTAAGGTTAGAAAAATCACCAGCAGGCTGCCTAGCACCTCGGACACATGAGGAACTGACACAGTGACAAGACTGGTGAAGGTCAAAGGTTGAAGCCATTCACAGTGCTCCATTCTAACAAAAATGATGAATGTAAATGTCCTGCATAAAGGCTTTATTTATTTATTTTTTGATCAAATAAACGCAGTCTTGGTGAGAATAAGAGACTTTCAAAAGTAGTGTATTTTCTCAAAAAGTGTCATACATGTATTATGTAGTAAAACTCACATCATTGCATGGCTCTCAAGTGAGTTGAGATGGGATCCAATTCTATTACTGTGAAAGGGGTACCATTTACTCCATCAAAATGAAGCACAGTGCAAGGATGTGTAAAAGGTAAATCTAAGGGTTGTGAGATACAGTCCAATAGTAATGAAGTGGGAAAGTACTAAAACAACTCAGTGTGCTCCTCAAATATTTCAGGCCTCAGACAAGGATAATAAGCCCTATTCTAACACGCAGTACAGGCAGACCTATTCAATTTATATGGCCCGGGACAAATTGCACCCTCAAACCTTCAGATTTCCCTTTTTCGTCCTCTGCCTCCCCTCCCTCCTCTGAAGAGCCAACAGAGGGGACACAACAAATAAGAACAAATGGAGATGAAAACACACACATACAGACCAAAAAAGACCACTAGACACGGATTAATTTAGAAAAAAAAAAGATCACACACAATGTGAACAATAATAATCATTTTGAGGAAACAGCTATGTGAAAGGACAGATGCATGAAAACATGAAAGAAGTTCAGATATGAGGAGGCCAGCCTCACCTCCCACTGACTCCTCCACCTCCTCCTGCTCTGTGTTGGTGTAGGTACGCAGGAACTCAGCAAAAGCACCCTGTCTGCCCAGCAGCTCGGTGTAAGAGCCCATCTCTGTGATTTCCCCATCCACCATCACCAAGATCAGGTCAGCCTGGGGCAGGAAGCTCAGCCCATGGGTCACCAGAACCCGAGTCTGAAAGAGTACCGTGTGTAAAGTGAAATCGCTATAAGAGATGTATACATATTTGGATAATATATTGCTAAAATGGCCTTACTCTGCCCTGTAGCAACCCCTGAGGTCCGATGACATTCTCAAAGATGTGTTTTCCCACATGAGCATCCACAGCGGAGAGTGGGTCATCCAAAAGATACACGGCACAGTTGCAGTACACAGCCCTGGCCACGCTCACCCGCTGTTTCTGACCTCCAGAGAGATTGACGCCCTAAGATTACAATGTCACATGATTAACCCAAATGAGTGCTATTTAAATAATGTCAGATTGTTGCATTAAAAGCAGCCTGTGTGGTACCATGCAGCATTAACCTTCAATCTATCGTTGCATGTATATGACAAAGTGTAAGAATCGTTCTAAAGTCTTTATTTACCTTCTCTCCAATCTCTGTCGAGTCTCCTCCAGGTAGGATGTCCAGGTCTGGTAGGAGAGCACAAGCCTCCACCACCTTTTGGTACCAGCTGTCTTTTGCCTCCCGTCCAAACAAAATGTTGTCTTTGAGAGTGGCGTTTTGGATCCAGGCCTGCTGAGGCACGTAAGCCACAGAGCCCTGAAAAACATCAGATACTCTTTATCATCCTATTATTAATGTTATCCAAATACACAGTGGGCCCAAAATTCTTGGACCGCTTTGAAAAACTGATATTTTTCTTTCATACTGTTCTTAAGCTTCATTTTAACCTTAAATGTCTTTAAGGCATTGTTATTAATAAATCAAAACAAAGAAAGGTTTTGGCATGTAATGAACCATTTCTAAATCAAATATATAAATGGGACATTTGGGACATTGCTCATGTGACAGTCAGATGTTCTAGCTTTCACAGAAGCACAAGACGCTTTTTGGATCATTTTCAAATCATGTGGAGTTGATGTCAATCAAGGGAACAAACCAAATACTAAGACGTAACAAAATTCAAATTTTCATTACATTGTTATGCTGCTAATATAATGAAATGATGTAATATATAAGCTATTAATATTTTATAAAAAAATAAAAAATAAAAAATAAAAAAAATAAAATAAAATTATATATATATATATATATATATATATATATACAGTAAATTGTATTTAATACGTAATAAATAAATAATATTAAATTATAATTGAAAATCTAGTGGTCTGAAATGTTTGAGCCCCAGTGCAAACAGTACATAATCTATTTAACTTAAATACACCAAAGCACTTAAAGGGTTCCTCTACCCCAAAATGACAATTTTGTCATTAATAATAGTAACCCTTTAACTCAAAGAGCCACTGTTTCCACACAAAATCATTTCAGGCAACCTTGCTATAAAGAAATACAACATCCAGCACAAGCACATAGCTTGTGTCTGTACCTTGATCGAGACAGATCCTTCTTGCTTCTGCATCTCTCCCAGCAAAGCTGAAAGCAGAGAGGATTTCCCTGAACCCACGTGCCCTACCACAGCAACAAGCGCCCCCTCAGGGATACACACATTAATCCTGAAGAGACAGAGAGACGCGCTGAGACAAGAACAGATACAAACAGCAAGAAATAGTTCAAGCAACATGTGGACAGAGGTGGCATTGTGAAGTATAAAAGAGTTCATTCATTCATTCATTCAGATTTCTTCATTCACTTCATTGTTGATTGAAGATTTCAGGCAAATCCTTTAGAGTGTACTGATTGAATTGTACTCAGAGTGAACAATAATGCAAGTCAAATTACACAGTTCAATGCATGATTCGAAGTAAATGAGATGGAAATTAAGCTAAGATTGAAAGCAATTCAGAAACCCAAATTTCATTATCCCTCTCATTAATATCAGTGGAGATTCACCAGATTACATTTCCTCTGGCGACTGATGCTCTCCTGTATCGGGGTTCATGCACATGTACTTGCCTGTAATGTCCTCAGTAGCCTGTTTCACTGGTTCTGCTCTATGTAACCGCAATATTCATGTCAATGCTAAAAGTCATTTTGATGCCTTGAATATAATAACAACATCTGTGTAGAGTACATAGGGCTGGGAATTGATAACATATTAAGCACAAAAATCAACTGATTTTCATGACATTCTGTTACAATAATGGTTCTTGAATGTTTTCTAATGTGGGCAGAAACATTACTGAAATACTGTAAACTGTGACATTTATTGCCTAATAAATAAACTTTTGCATTGCTGCTGTTGCATACAACAATAAAAATACTGTATGACCAGTATAGTCCTATTCAAATGGCAAACAAATGACTAATCAGTCTTATGTTAGACTTGTCACTGACAGCTTGCTTATTAAGTTAAAGAAACACACTCTCAAAATAGTTTTATTGTAACAAATTATACTTCAAATAAGAGTGATAAGTGTTATCAAAAGTATTGTATTTGTTTAGTTTTGACTAATTGTTGAAGGAAATTGGTGCTTCTTTAAAAGTAATAAAATAATTGTACATGGAATCGTTCATCAGAATCATGAAATTCCGTACTGTTCCCATCCCTAGTACTCTATAACACTGAACAAAATGCTATTCATTGGATCATGTAGTATTTCTTTTACACACAGAGAAAATGGTGTTACCTCTTCAAAGTAGGGGAGTCGTCTTTAGACCAGCTGAAAGCTCCATCCACAATCCTGATGCTGTCAAGAGCTGAATGAGCAGGAAACAACAATGAATCTCTTAAGAGAACATCAAAACTCACAGGATGTCTTTAAACCCACAGATCTACTGAACAGCTGCTACTCTCTCATACAGTGCTGTTTTATGTCTGTCTGTGGAAACTGTTTGGGGACTGGAGTGCTTTGTGAGTCAAACATGCATAGCATACTAAAAAATACACGCCACAGAATATGGCACATTTGTTTAATTCCAGATTTGAACTGCTTGTGAATCACTTGACTCACATGCAGTGATGGCTGGCCGCTCCACATTGTCTTCATCCAACTCCTCATGGGACAGAAATACACGCAGACGCTTCATAGACACACTGGCCTGATGGAAGCAATACATTTCATAGTCATAAAAAAATCAGACAAGTTCCTGGATTTCTGTGTTAACCAAGCTATCCTTCTTGATCCGCTCACAAGTGGCCAAAAAACTTTTGAGATGTGACACCTTATATCACATTCTAAGGTATTTCAATGTTCACATTCAACGTTTTTTAAAAAAAAAGAGAGAGAGAGAGAGAGAGAGAGAGAGAAAGACTAATACCTGCACCATGCTGCTGATGACCATGGGCAACATATTAAGAGGGAAGCGCAGAATGTTGAACAAGGCCAGAGAAACGAACGCCTTCTGTGCATCCAGAATATTATGTTCATCCACTAACACATATACTGCGAACGTGGAAAGGGCAACCTTTGTGAAAGAGACAAGACGACAAGAGCAAATGTCACTGCACAACCATAAGGTAGCATCAAAAAAGTGGGCATAATAACGAAAAAGCCCATGCAGGACTAGAACTCAAAGGCACCACCTACCAAAAATGGTGCGCAGACCCAAGTAAAGGTGGACACAGCACCAAGGTAAGCAATCTTCTTCAGCGCATGCAATTCACTCTCTCGGATGGCAGAAACTTTGTCTTTGAATGCCAGTTCCCATGCGTAGAGTTTAAGGACTTTAATGCCATTCAGCACCTCATTCATAAGCTTGATCCTATTGTCCTTGCTTTTCATTTGGGCAACCTGTGGGTGAACGAGTCAGATTAACAGAGATGATCTAATTAATGAAATTGAGGCAAATGAATCTGCTGAGCAGGAAAAGAGGTACAAACCTGGTAGGTTTTGGTTTTCATGGCAATGACTGCATTTACAGGAACCATCAGCACCATCACAGCAACTCCAGCAAGCACAGAAGGACCCAGATTCTTATAACAAAAGAGCAAAAAATAAATAAAAACCAGTATTAGTGATGTGTAATGGAATGCGCATACAAGCCAAGACACCTTTGTGTAGGCACATACCTGCCACAGGAAGTAAAGGGCCAGGATAACCTGCAAAGGTGCTGACCAAATCATGTTGATATAGGTGATGAGGTCCATAAAACGCTGAGCATCTACAGACATCAGATTCACAATCTCTCCAACAGTGGATGTTCGTCGGGCCGCATTGGTAATGACCAAGGCCTTGACAAAATAAAGGAAAATATTATAAATCACTACACTACCATAATTTTTTTTTAAATTTAAAATTAAAAAGAAATGTAAAGAAATTCATTACTTTCTTCAGCAAGGATGCATTAAATTGATCAAAAGTGACAGTAAAAGACATTTATAGTGTACATTTATAGTATACAGCTTTGCCATCACATGAACAAAATACATTTTACAATATATAACAACAAAAAAAAATTTCTTGATCAAACAAATACAGCCTTGGTGAGCATGATGTTCTTGCACCAGCACATTTTCGAAAAAACATTTTTAAAAAATCTTACTGACCCTAAAATTTTGAATGGTACTGTATATGCACTTTAAAAGCCATATTTCTTAAAAAATATTTAAATAAAATTGTGTTCCGAGAGATAAAGTATGGCTTATTCACATTTTTTTTTAAAGATATATTTTTGCCATTTATTGCCTTATTTATTAGGACAGGACAGTAATTTAGACAAGAATTGAAGTTGGCAAGAGAGAGGGGGACAGGATCGGGAAAAGTCCACGAGCAGGGGCTCGTAACTCGGGACGCCCGAAGCGCAACAGTGCTATATGTCGGCGAGCTGCCCACGAGACTATTGGCGCCGACGGCATATTCACATTTGACATGCATTTTTTGAATCTCTGAGAGCTCTAAATATGAAAAAGTAACAAGTAACCTCCAAATGTGCATGAACACTATATTACTCCATGTCACAGACATTTTAGCAATCAAAAGTCCACTTACTTTCCTGTACACGGCACCAACAATGGCCGTACGCAACCTCATGCCTGTCACAAAGCATACGTGGAAATATTTCTGCAGAATGAGGGTTTGCACACAGGTACAAACTAACAACAGGGTGGTGTAGAAGTAGCCATGCCAAGTGGGAGCACTTGAATCATTCACAAACTGGATCAGCAGCCTAAGATAAAAAAGACAGAACTCACATGAGTATAAATTAATATGTCAATCACGCAGCAGAATGCAGTTCTTCTGGATTCAAGTGCAAGAAAAGCGGGCAAACTGGTTAAAGGCTCACTGCCGAAACTTCAGGTGTTATTTTCAAAGGATTAGAGAGGACTTAAACATGGTCCAGTGCACAATTTGATGGCACAACTTTTCAGCACGCCAAAACTAACTCTTCACGGGAGCTCTTTTAAGAGCCACAGCTGTTGTTTTGACAGAGTGGCCTTCCCACAGAGTTAAAGTCATTTCTAACCACATGACACTGAACAGGCAGAGGGCACACTTGCACTTTCCCCTGCAGAGAACTACTGCTTCTGGACTCAGCACAGATGAGAACGATCCTACGCGGAAAAAAGAAATTGATGATTCCGATGCTGTATATTCATACCTGAGAATCTCTGGCCCAACAAACATCAGGATGTCATGAATAATCTTATACAGAGAGCTGACAAGAAAGTATGGTCCAAAGGTTCGGCAGAGAGCGCAGAAGAGAGACGGCTCGCCAGTTTTCTGAAAGGTTTTTGCAAGCAAAATCTCTGACTCTTCTATTGGTTGTCCATCCTTCTTTTCTGCCCTTGCTGCTCTTTTCGGGGAGTAGAGTGTCTTATCTACGGGCCTAACACAAAAGCACAACCCAATCAGAGGATTAGTCATTTTTGTAGCAAGTTGTCTACTTGAAAGAAAAAAAAAAAAAAAAGTGGCCTCTCGCTTCTGACCTTTTGACCTTGTTGCATTCTTGGTCCCAGCGGCGCACCAGCTGTGGCACGACTCTTTGAGACTTATCCTCCGTGTTGAGCGACCACAGATCCTTCTCTTCCAGAGGCCTTTTATAACCAGTCATCATCAATCTATGAGGAAACAAAAGGAACATACATCAAGAAAAAACATCCAGTCTGAGTACAAGCTTATACATAAGCAAAAAATGAAGGCTTCTTCAGAAACAATACTTTTACCTGATACAGACAGAAGAGAGAAGATAGAAATTGATGGGATGAATGGGATCAAGAAATTACACGAGCCAGAATGCACATTCTAGATTTATGTTGAGCAAAATTCTTTTTTTAAAGAAAGAGTGATAGCGATGTAGTCATTTATTTTGCTCACCCTGTGATCCACCAGAAAGTGATTCTGGACAGGAATGAAGCTCCCAACTCTGGACATGGATTCTGTACAAAAACATTCACAACATTGGCCATAAATTCAACATTCATATACCTCTACCTTCTTTAAGTAAAGTTCACTAACCGAGTCTTTGACAGCCTGTGAAAAGAGCGGAGGCTGGTCAGACAAGCAGGCCAGGATCAGGGAGATGAGCAGCATGGTGTAATATATGAAGAAGGTGGTATATTTGAACACATTCACACTGGCAGGCTGAAAGGAAAGACCAAACAACACTTTAAGGGTTTCCTCACATTTCAAACAAACCTGATTTGTTTTTTTAATCTGTACTTTAGAACTGACTGTCCTTTTGCAATTAAAGAAATATGATCCGTTTATCCGGTTTGTTCAATATCCTGTATATCAATGATTGTATATTGGTTGCTATTAGGGCTGGGCGATTTATCTCATGCAATATGCATGCGCATCTCGTCAGTAAAACCGGCTCCTTGATTAGCGGTAAATCCCCATCACCTGTTTTCAAATGGAGCGGCATTTAATACACGGAGCCGTAGTTCACTGAGAAGCTACGCAATCTCGCGTTCATTATCGAAGGCGATTCATCTGCGATAATGAACGCGATATTGCGTAGCTTCTCCAGTGAACTACGGCTCCGTGCCGCTCCCATTTGAAAAAACAGGTGATGGAGATTTACCGCTAATCAAGGAGCCGGTTTTACTGACGAGATGCGCATGCATATTGCATGAGATAAATCGCCCAGCCCTAGTTGCTATATGATGTAACAGTCAACATAATACTGAGAATCTTTCTTCAAAAGAAACTGAAGAGTAGCTGTCAGTGTGGGAAGGGACAGGAAATTTGGCCTCTGCTGCGGTGCAGAACCCACGTAGCGCATGAGAGATCACATGCAACAGAGACATTTTATATATTTGTGCATTTACTGCATCTAAAACTGCTGATTCATTCATTCACTCATACACAATTCTCTATTACACAGTTCACTGTATCAGGAAAGAGTGAACAAAAACATGTATTCAGGCAGAGCTCTTTTGACCAATTTGTGTGACAGTACAGACACAACACATTTCAAATGACGAAAAAACTACTTAAAATGTGATCTGCCAATTCAGACTGAGGTGAATGGCCCCACAAAACGTATTTTGAATCACATATATAAATGTGGACTGGCTCGGGTTTGTAAATATCTGACTTTACGTGTTTGTTTGACTACAAAAAACTAAAATTTTCAATATGGCTCAAGAAGACATGTTAATCATACTAGATTAAAATTAGTGCTGTCAAACGATTAATCGTGATTAATCGCATCCAAAATAAAGGTTTTTGTTTACATAAATATACACAGTAAACACATATATTATTATGTATATATATAAATACAAACACAAGCGTGTATATATGTAATAAAATTTGTTATGTTTTTATATTAAATATATTTATATATAAGAATATGAACTACATGAACTACAAAAACTGTGAGTTTTAATGCAAAGGTCATATTTACCTCATTCAATGCATGCAGGATTTTGGAGCGAAAGGTGACTGTAGCACACACTATGGCAATCAGCCAAAAATTGAGCATCACCCCTGAGGACTGGACCCCCTTCATCCGCTCATACTGGATCAAGAACGTAGCCAGCAACTAAAACACAACCAATTACAAAACACTTCAATTTTGTAAACATCAGGCTAAGAAAAAACCATGACTAGACAACTTTTGAAACTATAAACAATAATATGATATATGGGAGAATTGTTTAACTTGTTTCCCTTTGCTCGAGGCAAGGAAAGAGGAAACTTTCATGCCATTTGAGTATGAAATCAATGCAGAGCGAAGAGTAATTGACAGGCAAAGTAGTTAAATTCAGCACTTCCTTTTGTGAAAAACGGGTCTCACCATTGTAACACCAAGCATTGTAGGGCTGACTAGGTAGACTGGGGCTATTGTAGCACCATGGCTTCTTTCCCAGAAAGAGTAGAAAACATCTGCCCAGCAGATAAGCCATAGGGTAAACCCAATAACCTGTTGGAGGAGAGTCACATGACCTTGAAACAGCTGTTGACCTTTGTCAGAGCTATCAGGAAACACACTCGCAGAGCACACTGCTACATAAAAAGCATTGTACCGGAATCCTGTTTGTTAATACTCACTGTTTTGGCTCTGTTGAGGTGGGTCATGCATATGTATCCACGGTCATTTCTTTTGAGGTATAGGATGTAGAACGGTGCAAGCAGCCAGAGGTAGAGGCAGGGTATCCAAACCAGCACTGTGTTCTGGAAACATGGTGTCAGGTCTGGATTGCGTGTTTGCCATGTCCGGTTCCAATCCTGGGAGGACATGAGAGGACAAAAGACATGAGAGGACAAAAGGTTTTTTTCATTTCATCTCCCATCTCTGGAGATTCTTTGGACAAAACCTAGAAACAAAGTAACAACTGGAGTAGACACAGAGCTCTAGGCCGCCCAGCAAAGCACACAAAGATCTAATGATGTGTGAAAGGAACAAACACTCTTGAGTAGATCTTTTAAGAGAACCAAAGTCAAGGATCTTTTCTGCACAACAGAGCAGAGCAGAGAGTCTTCAGCTTCTTGACAAAAACAAGTCTCCTTTAAGTAGTGACATTCAAAACATGCCTGAAAAATGAACTGAACCTTTTCTTACAAAGAAAATCTAATCTTGTTCTCTGTAGGGAGCATCTCTTCCCATAATCCTGTCTCTGAGGAGGAATAATAGATCAATAAATAAAAGGGAAAAACAGATCAATAAATAAAAGGCTGCTCTGCTAAATTTTCAAGACCAGGACATGAAACGTCATTTTCTTTACATTTGAGCTACTGAACTAAATGCACTTGTAGTACTAAAAGCCTTACTATCTTTTTTTTTTCCATTTTGGATTTGTAATGGTACTAATGTTGTGGATCTTTCAAAACCTGTCAAGAACATCACATTTAACTCCAAATTCACCGTAAGGAAAATATGTCTTGCTAAAAGAAAATAAGGCCTACGTTAGGACCATTAAGACTTTTTGCATTGTGAAAATGTAAGAAAACGTCACACACTTTCCCCTTAATTTCTCGTTATTGTAACAAGGAAAAACATGAGAAAAATTAAAAATGATAAAAGCAGATAATACATTACTCCAATTGAAGGTTATTAATGTCATGGCAGTATTTGCTGTACCTTTAAATTACTGTACAACAAACAAGCTACACTTCACAAAATTTTAATGAGAAATGAAAACATTTTCACCTCAAATTCCCAGTACTTTAACAAGGAAGAAAACACTTATTTAAACTTAAGTATATGTTGTACTAATTTTATGGAGTGATTGTAATACAAAAAGAGATTGATAAACTTAAAAAAAAAAAAAAAAAAGTTAAAAAAAAAAGACTTTGTTAACCTTCATTATTATTATTATTATTATTATTATTATTATTATTATTATTATTATTATTACTACTACTACTTCTATACATGTTTTTTTCACCCTATGCCTTCACACTATATAATCTTTCATTGCATTGTAGCCTTGGACAAACAAAGGACTAACAATGTAAACATAAAAGCTGAGAGCATTTCAAGAAAAGTAACATGTTTTCTTGGCATGCAGTCATCTGTCAAGAGTGATTCACAATTTAATGTTTTGGCCCTCTGATCCTGAAGGGCAAATTAAACCTGCCTAAACCTGTCAGACCACAACTAATACTGACAACCCACTGACCTGTCAGACCTTGCACAAACTGGAACACAAATAAACAAGACTTAATTCTTTGTAAATATGACAAATAATTACATAAGTTCCCTAGTTAAGAGGAAACTAGCATTAGAGGAATTAGCTAACCAAAAACAAGTCAGAGCAGTGACAAGACAACTCTTCAGCTTCACACTGTGATAACGACACACATTGAGCAGGTGATCGTGTTATAAATCACTCTTACATGAGACGGTTAGACTGCCATAGAGAAATATCAACACTACAGTATTAAAGTCCACAGAGAGTTATATGTATATATGGTAGTTGCTGTGTCGCTAACCGGCTAGCTTAGCAACAGTGGCTGCGTCTCAAAACCTACTAAGCTGTCTACCTAGGCAGCAAAATTCGGCGTTATAGGCGCATTCAACCCAAATCATCTCTTCGGACGTGCATTTGATGCCTAAAAATGCTCTGACCCCCACAACGACCGTCCAAGCGCGCCTATGACGCCCCGAAATGATGCCTAGGTAGGCTGCTTGCTGTGTTTTGAGACACAGCCAAGTGTCTCCATGCTGCGGAACACAACCCGGTGAGCTTGGCAATCTGTTGAAAACAAAATATAGTCGGAAAAATACAGTTCACGACAGTAGAACTGTTTATTTACTCACCCAAAATGGATCAGAACCGTCCAAACTGCATAAACTGTCAATACCCATTCGCCGCAGGAAGGATCTGTTATAGTGTGCTGGGTTTACACTGCCTCCGTTTCATAACCACTGCTCTGTGTGTGTTATGATGTTGGGGAACAGCATAGAAGTGGGATGCATGAGCTGAAATATAGGGGGCGCTGTCACTTCATCAATTTAACAACTGACGTAACGGGAGTCACACACATGAAAGTATGGCAAGCCGTTTTAACATTTTTGGTGGGTGGGGAGGGGGGGGTTTCATTATTGGGTAGTTTTTGTGTTACCAAGTTTTTGGGTTAGTGGCTCGGACAAACAGGTGAAACCCAGCTGTGAGGGGTTTTTATGTCATCTACAGGAGAGAACAGTTAGGTGAATTAAAGGTTTGTGTACATTTTATTCTATTGAAAAAGTCATTACTGTACTTTAGGCTAAGTCATTTTACTTTATGTAACGCAATAAATAGGGACAAGATGACAGTCGCAATGGTTGTTTCACGTGATGGAAACGTCTGATGCCTTGCATGAAATAAAATTACTTTTTCATAAAGATACTTAATTTAATTACTTTGAATGTTAAAATACGTTCTTTGAACTGTGCACCGTTTATGTATAGGTGTGTTATAAGTAGTCAAACGAGGCATCTTTCTACTATTGGAGGTCTAATAGGCCTACTTAACTTGGAAGTTAATACTTACAGATTAATTTAGAAGATTTAAATTGTTGTTTTTGACCCAGTATTTTTTAGTGTACTACTTCATTTTTAAATACTACTACTTATTATTTAGATACTACACTGTAAAAAAGAAAGAAGCTGAGCTAACTTAAAATTTTAAGGCAAACAGCTTCAGCAGATTGAGTTGAGTTAAAATTAGTTCTCTCAACTAATTTTTGTAGGAGATTCTCACCTTTTTGTTGAATAAACTTAAAACAAGTTGAGAAAACTAAAAAATCTGCTGAAGCTGTTTGCCTTAAAATTTTAAGTTGGCTCAACTTTTTTTTTTTTTTTTACAGTGTACTACCTTTTTAAATATATATTAGAACTTATTTGTTAGATAGATACTTTAGACTTTACTAATTAAAAAAAAGAGAAAGAAACAATAGATTTTAGTTACTAGTAACCTTTAGACCAACGATATTCTACTGTACAAGTACTACTGAATGAATGGATAATGGGAGTTAAATAATAAGTACTAGTAGAATGAAAATAGATACTAGTAAATTTTAAGGATTAAATGTTAAAATGGCTTGCCATTCTAGATATGTGTCAGTCTGCTTGTGAAAACCATGAAATTAAATCATAATGAGCTAATATAATGAGCACCAACCTGAGCTTGATGACTTTTTACAAAAGTTTATAGCTGACATTATAAATTGGTTATGAGCTGTATCAGGTATACTGGCCAGGTTAAACAGAAATAATAAATAATGACTTCAGTCAAGGCACTTTGACAGATAGGCTAGATAGTCATTTAGTGTTTAATGACCTTTACAAAACTGTCTTTCAGTAGAAAAGCCTCATCATTTGCATAGGCTGTAGGCTATATTCTGATGAATTTGGCTGTAGGATGGTCCAAATGACTTGCTCCACCCACCAAAGCCAAGTCTGTCCATAAATTAAGGCTTAAAAATTAATAAAGATCATCCAAGGCACTCATTTTTGGATACCGCTCTAAGCATACACAGACACTGCAAAAAGAAGAGGTTGTCGTGGCTTGTAAGTATTAGATTTATGCTTTGCTTTATATATTGTATATACATTATAATTGTAATTAAAACTTTAATGAAATATATATTTTATAAATAATATATATTTTGTAGCATTGAGTTATATTACTGTTTCTTCAAAAAAAAAAAAAAGCAAACTTTTTTGTTAACTATGGTTTCATTTATTTGTAATGTAATTTATTATTATTATTATTATTAATTTTATTTTATTTATTTATTTATTTATTTGTAAAATGTTAATTGACCAGTGTTTGCTTTCCTCACATTTGCCATATTTTTAGGGTGGCAGGTTGGAACTCTTGAAATGTTTTGTAAGAATTACCTGTTTATGCACTGCAGGGTTATTTAAACATTGCAAAGACCATAAGAACATCTGTAATTCTATTATATTTAACAGTAAAAATAATTTCTAAGAAGAATATAAATGTCTAGGACATGCTGACTGTAAAATGTCCTGGAAATTTGTCATGCAAATCCAGTACTTAAACACAAAACAGGCAATATAAATTGGCACCAATATGTCAGTGGTGTGTGAGAAAGCTTTTACTGGACCCACTCCATATAAGGAATGATCATGGGGACTTTATTATCACCTTTCAACAGGTTTACAGCTGTAGAGAACAAGTGGCCCACAAGTGGCAAAGATATGGCTGTGGTTTGCCTGATTAGAATATAAAATTAGGCTACATATTTGCACATCCATCGGTAGTGTTAAAAAAGCTATAATACAAACAGATGATAAAACACATTTCTTATCACATCTTAGAATAACTCACAGAAATACTTCAAGATGACCAAGCAACCAGAAAACGAAGACAGCAGCCAGTTCCTTTTCCTTGACAATGACTTCAAAAACAGCGGGGTGGCCCAGGCTGATTGGTCGACCAAAAAGATGGTGTGGATACCTTCAGAAAGGGAAGGTTTTCAGTCAGCCAGCATCAAAGAAGAGACAGGGAATGAGGTGGTGGTTGAGCTCGACAATGGACAGAAGATGACCGTCAGCAAAGATGAAATCCAGAAAATGAACCCACCCAAGTTCAACAAGGTTGAAGACATGGCTGCACTGACTTGTCTGAATGAGGCCTCAGTGCTGCACAACCTCAAGGAGAGGTATTTCTCAGGTCTCATTTATGTAAGTTCATTCAAACTTCACCTTACACAGTTGGTTAAACTACAAGTCTTTATTTACAGTCATAGCTCACTCATAGGGGTTTTCAAAACAGGGTACACAGACTCCCATTTCTTTTTTATAATTAATGTCAAAAACAGTTGCTGCTTATTTGCATTTATGGAAACTGTGATACTTTTTTAGGATTCTTTAATGAATAGAAAGTTCAGAAGAACAGAATTTATTTGATTTAGACATTTTGTAACACTTTAAAGTGTTTACAGTCACCTTAATGTATCCTTGCTGACTAAAAGTATTAATTTCTTTCAAAAAGAAAAAAAGAAAACTTACTGACCCAAAACTTTTGAATGGTAGTGTATATGAGTCTTTATACATTAAATATTATGCAGTATACTTATTAAATGCATTTATACTTTAGAATGGGGGTCACTTGCCAGGGCATCATTATATCCGGGAGTCTTTGTATCTAAAAAGTTGAAAATGCCTTATAGTGTGAAAAAAATGAAGCATGTATGCAAAATATTGTAGTTTCCTGGCATACATTTTGAATATATATTTGATATTTATTCCAATCCAGACTTACTCAGGTCTCTTCTGCGTGGTGGTGAACCCCTATAAGTTTTTGCCCATCTACTCTGAGAAGATCATTGAGATGTACAAGGGGAAGAAGCGTCATGAGGTTCCTCCCCACATCTATGCCGTCGCTGATAATGCCTATAGGAACATGCTGCAAGGTGACCACCAGTCTTAACTCACTGAATGCACCATAAAAACTATTAGTAATTTCACAGGCTTACTGTGGTTCTTTATAGAAAATAGAAAAGACACAAAAATCATGTCTTTCTTCCCAAAAGTAATTCAATGTTGTGTAATTGTGCAACGCAAATATAGAATAATAAGGAAACTGTAAAAATGAAGATTATTCATAGTTGTTCAGTCCAGTAGAGCCATGCAGCTGTGTATTGGAAAGCGCGTGTGTGTGTGTGTGTGTGTGAGTCAGGGACTGTGTTTTACAAGCTGTGGATTAAAGGCATCAAAATTGCCATACAAGGGGCCTTTCCCTTTCTCACTGAATTTTTTTACAGCTATTTTTGGAAGGATGAACTGAAGTTAATCTCACCCTGTACTCAATTTAGAATATGTAAGATTTTGGAGGTAGGGATCTCCAGTGAACAATAGTGGAATTTGTGTTTAGACAGTCGGGCCCCTTGTTAATCTCGTTCAGGTTCTTAATTGTGACAATTCATGCATTTCTTGTCCTGTCCTTGTACCGAGTTCAAATGTTTCTGTTTCTTTCTCCACAGAGCGTGAAGACCAGTCTATTCTCTGCACGTGAGTTCTAAATGCCCTTACGTATTGTTTGCTCCATATACTCTTAAAAATATATTTCTAATGAAACTAGTCCTTTAACAGTAAAGCATTTAGCCCAAGGTTGACACAGGAAAGAAGTATCCACTGTGTCTGTGAGGCACCATTCAGTAAAGATGTAATCAGCTGATACATTTGCAAGAATTACCAGAGCTTGAGTTTGACTGGTCAAATATCACATGGGCTATAAAATAACACACATTTATATGCACTATATCATCAAATTTGCTAAGCAGCCAGACATGTAAATTTTGATGCAAATGATTATGTGACATGTGGCAGCATTCTTTGATGTGTGTTTAATAGCGGTGAGTCGGGTGCAGGAAAAACGGAAAACACCAAAAAAGTCATCCAGTACCTTGCAGTTGTGGCATCATCACACAAAGGGAAGAGAGATGCTGGATCTGTGAGTTCAAAGTTTTTATCATTAAACTGACTATCATGTCATACAGTATATCTTATAATAACAGTTTTTGCATGCCCTCATTACTGTTAAGGTTTTGATAACAGTGTAGTGTTTGATTAGAATAATAGTCATGTCTTTATGATAGGATGTAAACGCTTCAGCACTAAACAAGATATATTTAATTATTACATGCAAGGTGCTGTGCATTAATACTGCGGTGGATCATTTACTATTTTTGTCCATACAGATATGCTTCTGCATGTGCTTTGTGATTTTGGAAGGTTGTCCATGAAACAAAACTCAGCTGTTGGATTGATTATTGTTAATTATTTTTTGCAATAATTAACAGAATATACAGATCTGAAATAAACAATCAGTGAACATCAAATACACAACTTTTCAATTTTAACTTAATTTGTTATTTACCCCCATTTAGCAACAAAAAGGACCCCAGTTAGCTTTTGTGAGTACCTCAGCTTCTTTTCATACATTTTTGGATGTCAATCATGAATTATGAATTAAACATGGCTAAAACCTGAATGGCCTTTTACTTTAATATATACTAAACTATAACATGTAAAGTACACTAGAATAGCTTTAAGTTTATAGTTTGACTGGACTGAATCACAATGAATAACATTTGCTTTGTCCGTTTGTTTAGGGTGAGCTAGAGAAGCAGCTCCTGCAGGCCAATCCTATTCTGGAGGCATTTGGCAATGCAAAGACCATCAAAAATGATAATTCCTCAAGATTTGTGAGTTAACAATTCATTGTTTTGGTATTGAATATTTGCTGATTATCATTATAATCAGCATTAGTGTAAAAACTTTTGCTGTTTTTCTTTCTCAGGGTAAATTCATTAAAATCAACTTTGACAACACTGGCTACATCGTTGGAGCAAACATTGAAACCTGTATCCTAATAAATCTTTCCACTGAATCTGAACAGTTTGATATCCAAATCAGTTAGAACAATCATTTCCAAAAAATATTTAGACTTACCGTACATCATAAAGTCATGCACATTCATTTTCACCTTAATGACTTCATGAATCCAGACCTCCTGGAAAAGTCTCGATGTATCCGACAGGCCAAAATTGAGAGATCCTTCCACATCTTCTACTACATGGTGGCTGGAGCCAAAGACAACATGCGAGGTGGGTGAGGACCGAGAATTTCTATTACAGCAGCTTTGTATTGAGTCTTATGTAATTACATTCACAAATACAGATCAGCTAATTTTGTCAGTTTATTAGTTTTAGTAGACAGTTTTAGACATCATTTCAGACATACCACTAGCAGTCATTCTCTTCCACAGATGAGCTCTTGCTAGAGGACTTTGGCAACTACCGTTTCCTGGTGGCTGGGCATGTGCAGCTACAAAACCAGCAAGATGATGAGATGTTTGAAGAGACTCTGGAAGCCATGGACGTCCTGGGCTTCAATGAGGAGGAAAGAATTGGTACATAACAAAGCAATGACTAGTTTAATGACTAACTTAATCTCCTATCTTTTCATGCTGTTTTACATGAAGTGTTGTGTTTCTTTTAGGCATGTTGAAATTATGTTCTACTGTGCTGCAACTGGGGAACATTGAGTTCAAAGCAGAGAAAAACCAGGAGCAGGCCAGCATGCCAGACAACACAGGTAAACAATCAGTCCAGAAGGATTAATCTGTGATGTTGCTCTTATCCTGAACTATCCCGACTAAACCAAACTGCTCATATGTTGTGGTAAATGCATCCACCAGCTGCACAGAAAGTGTGCCATCTGCAGGGGATTAATGTGATTGACTTCACCAAAGCTATTCTCACTCCTCGCATCAAAGTAGGCCGAGAGCTGGTACAGAAGGCACAGACCAAAGAACAGGTGCATTACCACATTATGCCATACAGCGATAATGCACTATTTTTAAGATTTCAGCAGATTTTTTTATTTATACAGTAGTCAACATTTGAAGTGGAAGTTCATCAAAGTTGTCCTAAGACAAGAACGGGTATTGTTTTGGTTTTAGGACAACTGTGATGAAAGGTTTTGTTCCACTTCAAATGCTGACTGCTGCATATATCAATTTATATAATATAATATGTCCATTTATCAGGCTGACTTTGCAGTTGAAGCCTTGGCCAAGGCTATGTATGACCGTCTGTTTCGCTGGATCTTGGCACGTGTCAACAAGGCTCTAGATAAGACAAAGCGTCAGGGAGCCTCTTTTCTGGGCATCTTAGACATCGCTGGGTTTGAGATTTTTGAAGTGAGTCCGAAAGTCTTCATTAACAGATTACAGAATCCAAATGTGAACTTTCAAACTCAAGGCTTTCCTTTTTTGCCTTTCTCACAGGATAACTCATTTGAGCAGCTGTGCATCAACTACACCAATGAGAAACTGCAACAGCTCTTCAATCACACTATGTTCGTCCTGGAGCAGGAGGAGTACAAGAAGGAAGGAATTGAGTGGAACTTTATTGACTTTGGTCTGGACCTCCAACCCTGCATTGAGCTCATTGAGAGACCAGTCAGTTTATAAACAACACCATTCGTACATATTAAGTGTAATAATCTTTGATTATCTTTAAAAGTCACTCAGTCATGACATTACTCCTGGTTTTCCCTTACAGAACAATCCTCCAGGTATCCTAGCTCTGCTAGATGAGGAGTGCTGGTTTCCAAAGGCAACGGATGTTTCCTTTGTCGAAAAACTCACAAACACTCACTCAAGCCACTGCAAATTCTCTAAACCTAAGAATCTAAAGGAGAAGACTTTCTTCACTGTGCAACACTATGCTGGCAAGGTATTCAAAAGTCTGGGGTCAGAAAAGATATATATTTAAAATATTAATACAGTTATTCAATAAAAATGCATTAAATTGACTGATTAAAAGTTGAGTAGTTGTAAAGCAAAGTACTTAACATGAGATCATTATGAGAAAAAATAGATATATGATTGCTATAATAATAATATTTTAATTTGATTTAGGTGGATTATAATGCCACATCTTGGTTGACTAAAAACATGGACCCACTCAATGACAATGTCACAGCCCTGCTGTGTAATTCTTCCAGTGCTTTTGTTCAGGACATCTGGAAAGATGGTTAGTTTTTGTCAGGATTTTTGTCACCGTTTACTTAAGTCTGAACAGAAAGACAGTAATATATTCTCTATAAAGAAAGCTTTTATTTTCTCAAATAATTTATTTTAAATGCAACTGGTCTAAAATGTATTTTGAAAGAAATCCCTGTGTTCCCACAGTGGACCGTGTAGTGGGTTTGGAAACCATGGCTAAAATGGCTAAGTCTGATAGCGCAGCTCCTACTGCTTCCAAGTCCAAGAAAGGCATGTTCCGCACCGTAGGACAGCTGTACAAAGAGTCTCTTGGCAAGCTCATGACAACTCTCCATAACACTCAACCAAACTTTGTACGCTGCATCATTCCCAACCATGAAAAAAGGGTATGCCACAGCAAATATCAAAATATAGTGATTCATATCTGTATTTAGTGGTATATCTAAGATGCCTTTTCCAAAAGGTAGACAAGAGCAGGTTTCATATGATTTGTGCTATATGGAATTTAAACATGAATTATACTCTTTACCCTAAGAGTATGCATACAGTTAAAAAAAATAGATAGATAGATAGATAGATAGATAGATAGATAGTAAAAATAGTAGTAAAATAGAGTGAAAATTCACTGCTTTTGTCCTTAGTCTGGCAAGATAGCAGCCCACCTGGTTCTCGAGCAGCTGCGCTGTAATGGTGTACTGGAAGGGATCCGCATCTGTCGCCAGGGCTTCCCCAATCGCATTGTCTTTCATGAGTTCCGCCAGCGGTGAGTCATTTCTGAAACACATACTTGATCATTTCAAATACAGAGTTTGTAGATTTGGATGTTTCTAATTGGCCAGAATACTGATTTCAATCTTTGATTATTTCCAAGCTATGAGATCCTTGCTGCTGGGGCTATTCCTAAAGGATTCATGGATGGAAAACAAGCCTGTACACTTATGGTGAGTTGAGCAAAATATATTATATACTTACATTGTACTGACAATGCAATTTTATTTATTTATTTTTTTTATCGTTCATTGATGACAATTCCTCCCTGCTTTTTAACCATCAGATCAAACATCTAGACTTGGACCCCAACCTGTACCGGATTGGTCTGAGCAAGATATTTTTCCGCACAGGAGTGTTGGCACAGCTGGAGGAAGAACGAGACCTGAAACTGACTGATATCATAATTGCCTTCCAGGCCCAGGCCCGTGGCTTTCTTAGCAGAAAGTGAGTTCTTGTTAAATAAATGCAAATATACTGTATACCATCTACCTTTGAAGCTTCTTGCTGTAATTGTAGTTTCATTGTGGCTAAAGACAAAAAGTAAGCCACTCTATCTAAAAATCTTGAAATTTACAGGGCATTCAGCAAGAAACAAAAGCAGCTGACAGCCATGAAAGTGATTCAGAGGAACTGCGCTGTTTATCTGACACTCAGGAACTGGCAGTGGTGGAGACTTTTCACTAAAGTAAGTCAAACACAAATCTAAACACAAATCCAGAGTTCTTGCCTGAAACTCTAGATGGCACAGTCCGATAGGTCAAACTCAATCTGACATAATGACATTATCACATGGTGCAGCTGATTGGTTCTTTTCACATCAGCAACCAATGAGCTCGCTGCTCAACACTCAAATACTTGACTAGTGTTTGCTGTGGCAGCTGCAGCGCACTTCAGAAACCCTCCACCTTCCCCAGCTCCACCTGTATAGATCTGCTACAGGGTGATTCATGTATGCTATATGGGGGTTATTTCATATGTTATATGTGAAGCAGCAGTATTTCCTATATGCTCACAGCAGCATGTTGTGGATGTATTGGCAGTAGCAAGTCTCGGTACTTGGTCTGCTGCAGCAGCAGCGTAGCAGATCTATTGCGCCAAGACCAAACACATTCACATCATCATGTACATTGCCATGCCAAACCCTCCGAGAGTTGTCATGACAGAACTACACATATCCATGTAGATTTAAATATCAATGTGGTCATTTTGTGGTCAATTTATGTTTCTGTTTAGGTAAAACCCCTGCTTCAGGTGACTCGGCAAGAAGAGGAGATGAATCAAAAGGAGGAGGAGCTTCAGAAAGCCAAAGAAATTTCCCAGAAGTCTGAAGCTGAACTTAAGGAGATCACACAGAAACACAACCAGGTACAAGAGCAGAACAATATGTGATCCAAACTCAACTACAATGGTGCGTTCATTCATACTGATTCACTATCAATACACCCATATTGGCTGGAGTGCAGGTGGTAGAGGAGAGAAACCAGCTACAAGCCAAACTACAGGAGGAGGCAGAGTTGTATGCAGAGTCTGAGGAGGTGAGGATACGGCTGGAGGCCAAGAAGCAAGAGCTGGAGGAAGTGCTGCATGAGATGGAGGCTCGACTCGAGGAGGAGGAGGAGCGAAGCCAGGTCTTTCAGCAAGAGAAGGCGAATCTGCAACAACAACTCAAGGTTGAGCAGTGATCAGTTATCACAGACTAAGTGGAACAATAATGAGACTTTAATTTGCTAATTGTAATTTTACTGTAACTTTTTCTCTTGCTCTCATTTTTGTCAAAGCATAAGATTCGGAAAAGAAAATGGAAAAAGCAAATAAGAAAACTGTACTCATCTATTGTTTTGTGCAGGATTTAGAGAAACATTTAGTAGAAGAAGAAAATGCCAGACAGAAGCTTCAACTGGAAAGTGGGGCTGCAGATGGGAAGATTAAGAAACTTGAGGAAGATTTTTTCATCGTGGAAGATCAAAACTGCAAGTTGCAGAAGGTTTGTATTGAGTTTCACCAGGCGGTAGTTTTATCTGGATCATCATTATACTTTTTGTGAAAATGAATATCAGATCTGAGTAATATGCCTGCTGCTTCTGTATGTTTAGGAGAAGCAACAGTTGGAGGAGCGGTTAGCTGACTTTTGCTCCAACCTTGCTGAGGAGGAAGAGAAATCCAAAAACTTGACTAAACTGAAGGCTAAACATGAATCTATGATTTCAGATCTTGAAGGTTTTTCATTGTGACTTTTGGTTTTATAGAATGGAATTGTCTGTAGTTGAAAATAATTTGAATCCTAACCAAATTAATTGATATATCAAATAAGTAAATACCTCAAGTAAATACCGTGAAGTGTTTCCCATTTCTGTGTGTGTGTGCAGTTCGAATGAAGAAGGAAGAGAAAAGTCGGCAAGATGTAGAGAAAGCTAAACGTAAACTGGAGACTGAGTTTAATGATGTACAGGAACAACTAAAGGACACGCAGACCCAGGTGGCAGAACTCAAGTCACAACAAGCCAGAAGTGAAGTAGAAATTCAGGAGCTTCAGGCATGGTACATTGTTACTCACACGACAGTTCAAAGACATTGATTCACTGCTCATTGTAAATTGTAACCGGATCATCTGTATATTGACCAGCATAGAAAAAGAATCAGCTCAGAAGAGCAATGCTCTGAAAAAGATACAGGAAATGGACGGGCTAGTCTCAGAGCTTCAAGATGAGCTCGAAGCTGAGCGGGAGACTTGTAGAAAGTCAGAAAAGGCCAGAAAGGAGCTGGAAGAAGAGCTGTCGGCCCTGAGGACTGAACTGGAGGACTCACTAGACACCACAGCAGCACAACAAGAGCTACGGTGATTATTTAAATCTGTAACTTTCAAATAGTCATTAATTACTTTTTACCATTTACATGGAACATGGTAGAGTAGATTTTAGTCTTAGCCTCTTTTTTGGACAGGGCTAAGAGAGAGCAGGAGGTGGCAATGATGAAGAAGTTGATAGAAGACGAAGGCCGAAGCCATGAGGCTCAAGTGAATGAGATGAAACAAAAACATGATCAGACTGTAAATGAACTTGGTGAACAGCTAGAGCAAACCAAACGGGTAAGAAAACTGCTTAGCACTGGCATATAACAAAATTACAGTGCTAAAACAACATTAACCATTCAGTTAGGTACTTCAGTACTTTTAATCTCGTAAGTAATATCCTGCGAAATGATTAAATGAAATAAATTTAAATTTCCTAAACTGAACCTGAAACACAGGCCAAGGCCAATCTGGAGAAGGCGAAACAGGCCTTAGAGAAGGAGGTTGTAGACTTGAATGGAGACCTTCGTTCATTGAGTAATGCCAAGCAGGATGTGGAACAGAAGAAGAAAAAGGTGGAGACCCAGCTTGCTGACCTTCAGACTCGCTTCAGTGAGAGTGAAAAGAAGAGGGAAGAGCTTGGAGATGCAGTGTCTAAACTGACTGTGAGTTTTACATTCAGACATGTGCTCTGAATAAACACTTATAAATGATTACTATAGATTCAGTGCAGGGTTTCTATATAGAAATACCTGATTTATGGATGTCTTTTGTAAAAACACTCAGATGGAGTATAACAATGTGAATAACATCCTCAATGAAGCAGAGAGCAAGAACATCAAGCTGAGTAAAGATGTTGCAAGTCTCAACTCACAGCTCCAGGATACACAGGTATTGTATAATCTAAAGCAGGGGTTTTCAAACTGGATTCATTAGAAAAGTTCAGAAAAAAAGAAACATTTCATTGTGATTTCTAAACACTGAAGTCATTTTTTTAATTTTACTGTCCGATTAAAAAAAAATGATATACAGATAATATTTTACACAAATTTATGTTGTTGTTGTTTTTTCTTCCTTTATATTTTAGGAATCATAATTAGGGTTAAAAAAAGAATTGTGACAGAATTATGATTTTGAGAAGCACTTAGCTCTTGATGTTTTGCCTATCTGCCTATTTAGGAGCTACTTGCTGAGGAGACCCGTCAAAAACTTAATTTTTCCACTCGGCTACGTCAAATGGAGGATGAACGAAACAGTCTGCTGGAACAAATAGAAGAAGAGGCAGAAGCCCGAAGGAACGTGGAGAGACAGGCCTCCAGCCTTACCACACAGGCCAGTCACTCGCATTTGCAAAGAACACCCTCAAAAATTTCATTAAGCATCCCAGTATATGACAATTAGTTATGCCAAAATAAAAAAAAAAATGTACAAATAAGGTAAATTTCATTTACAGTAAGTTTGCTTCTACTATAGTTGTCAGATGCAAAGAAGAAGCTGGATGAGTACTCCAGCAATTTCCAAATGCTTGAAGAAAGCAAGAGAAGGCTACAGAGGGATCTGGAAGCCACAATTGGAGAGTTTGAAGAGAAAGCTGCAGCCTATGACAAGCTAGAGAAGACCAAGAATCATCTTCAGCAAGAGTTAGAGGATGTGCTGATGGACCTGGACAGCCAGAGACAGCTGGTTTCAAATCTGGAGAAGAAACAACGGAAATTTGATCAGGTTGCATTTCTATGCTTCAGCTATTTTCAGCTATCCTAATTTCGTCAGCACAATTAATTCAATTCAATTCAGTTCAAGTTTATTTGTATAGCGCTTTTCATGATGCAAATCGTTGCAAAGCAGCTTTACAGAAAATTAAAGTTTCTACATTATATTTAGTAATAGCTTATCAGT
>JAFVLL020043107.1:0-76900 GCA_021397915.2 Tor tambroides
ATTCTGACGGCACCCATTCACTGCAGAGCATCCATTGCTGAGACACTGATGCAATGCTACATTTCTCCAAATCTGATGAAGAAACAAACTCATCTACATCTCGGATGACCTGAGGGCAAGCATTTTTTTCAGCAAATTTTCATTTTTGGGTGAACTATTCCTTTAAGTCCTTAGATGTTTCTCTTAAAGTTCCTCGTTGTGTGGACCCTCATTCATTTCTAAATAAGTCTAAATAAAGTCATCTACAGCTTGGATAGCCTGAGTAAATTTTCATTTCTGGGTGAACTATTCCTTTAAGCTATGCATCTGCAGTGCTATCATATCAAATTATACAGTCTATTTAGGATTTATTAGACTCTTTTGTATCATACTGACATATTTTGTTGCTTGTTCATACTTCAACCAGCTACTGCCTTCCCACAATGCTTCATTTCTGATTATTTTCCTGCAGGCGCTCTTTCTCTCTTGGCCGTCTTCCATTAGCACTAGCCTCACTGTCATCCAATACAGCCTGTGTTCATCTGGGAAAAACACCTACAAAACATCAAGAAAAGAACTAAAATGAAAGAAAATCTAACCAAAGATTTATTTCATGACCTGAATGAAGCGTGTGTTTTGACGGAGTGCAGTTTTGTGTCTTCTGCATCATTCAGAGTCGATGAGAATCGCTGTGACCTTCAGTACATTCTGTACTTCACTGTAAGCCTTTATATATCATGCATTATAAAAGTATTCTTTATGCATTAATGCATCTTATAATGCATTGTATGATCTCATAAATAACTGTAATCACAGTTATAATATTTTTCTCCGCTTCGCGTCGGGCGGTTCTTTGCCTCCACGTCGTGCATTAAAATCCTTTAATGCACGGCTAGCCATTGATTATCCCTTACATATATATATATATATATATATATGTGTGTGTGTGTGTGTGTGTGTGTGTGTGTATAGGCATCAGTAACTTTAAAAAATATAATATACAGGCTTTTTGCTACAAAATGGAGTTAGTCAAAGCTCACACCACTGCATTTTACATGCTTTCTGACTCTTCCAGTTTAAATTTATCCTTTTTGTAATACTGAATAAATATTTATACAGCTGAACTGTGTTGGATATGAACTAGATTGTAGGTTTGATTTTGAGTCGGATGTTCAGGCATTTGAGGCTCAGCAGGGGCTTTTCGCTCTGACTTGAGGAATTCTTGAAGCGTCGACTGGAGACGTCTCTCACAAACATTGGCCCTCAGTTTTCCCCGATCCCAGGTGTGCGTCGCTCTCAGGTGCGGCGTCAAGCCTTCCTCTCGTAAGCCAGGCTGGAAGTCTCTGCTTATTAAAAGAAAGATCAAAGCGAATCAATCCTCTGTTGTGTGTGAAGAGAAAAAAATCAGCGTGTAGAAGTTTCAAAGGCTGCTGCACAGGTTAAATCTCTCGAGGAACACGCCTGATAATTTATTGGAGACAATAAAGACACTGAATATTTCACTTAGACCTCTTGTTCTCCTTGTTTCATGAAGCCCAAGGTGTCCTAGTGTTGTCAGGAAAGATGTATGATCTGAGGATATCCGAGCGAGCAGATGGAGGATTCGCCGTCACTGTGGATTCAGACTCCACTTCATCACGCCGTTACATATCACACATGATCCTCAGACAAGTGGACAGACACGAGCGTCAAACCTCTGGAATAATTAAGATGGGTTTTTTTTAAAGGCAGCATTTATTTGATCAATAATACAGTAAAAATTGTGAAATATTATTACAATTTAAAATAGCTGTTATCTATGTGAATATTTGTTAAAATGTAATTTATTTCTGTGATCAAAGCTGAATTTTCAGCATCATTACTCCAGTCTTCAGTGTCACATGATCCTTCAGAAATCATTCTAATATGCTGATTTGCTCAAGAAACATTTCTGATTATTATCAAATATTAATCAATTATTATCAAACGTTTGAGGTAAGGAAGATTTATATGTATATAATTTCAACATGCAGATGTTTAGTCTTTGATTTGTTGGAGTTGGTAGTTTTTGTCTTGTACTTGCATCCAACTTGGTTTTGGAAAAGCACGGGATTTGCAACTATAAACTGTTCACTCTCATAAAAGAAAAAATAGTGATTTACTTCCCAAAAAAAAAAAAAAGTTCCTGGAAATCACAAGCATTAACTGAAATATTATTATTATTATTATTATATTTCTTGTTTTAATTTATTTTAACTGGATGTACTATAATAACTAAAAGTTAATAAACTGAATTAGACATGTTTAGATATTTGTATTTTTTATTTTTTGTACTGTATTTTTTTGTTGTTGTTGCTGCTGGTGCAGTGTTTGTTACTTAAAATAAACATTAACTCTGAAAAAAAAAATTAAAACACCCATGTATTAAATTAACTAATATTAAAACTGAAATAAAAATTAATACAAACTATACAGACATATTTAAATAATAATAATAATAATAATAATAATAATAATAATAAATGACAAAAACAACAAAATTAGTAAAAACAAAATTAACTAATATTAATAAAATAAAATAAACATTTATTTCAGCTATAGCTATAGCAGGGCAATATTTATTTACTAAAATAACTGAAATAAAAATGATTTAAAATGAACCAAAACCTACTAAAATGACGAAAGCACACAACAAAATGACTAAAATTTTAACTAAAAATTAAAAATAAAAAATAATTGAAAATAAGAATAAAAACTCTAATAGTTATCTCAGTGGCGGTACAATAACACAGCAGAGCACACAGCAGAATGCTTCTGAATGAGCATCAGTGGACAAACACACTTCTGGCCCGCGGCGTATCATAGCCAAACCTCTAGTCTTCTCTCTCGTTTATCAGACCTGTGAAGCTCTGTGAAGTCATCCGGAGGAGGAGAGGCAGGTTAAAGCGCGCAATTGGCTTTGGCTGAACAGAAATCCTTCCCATCCGCCCCAAAACCTTTGAACTGCGGGAAACAATACGCTCTCTCTCTGCTTCACTAACGCACTTACACTATTAAACATTTCATGCTGTTCATTCACTGTTCCTGACAGATCTGAGAGCCAAAGCCAGAAAGGCATATGAAATCAAACCGAGTCCCGCCGTTATCTGTCGAGATTCACACAACATATTGGAAAGTACAGGCTGCCGTTTCAAACCGCTAGACATCAGTCATAAAGCACGAATCCAAATCTGGGTAAGAGGAATGAGACGAAATGATTAAATATGGATTAATAATCAGAAAGCACACAGACAGAGGATGAATATGACTCTAAATATGCATCAAAGGAGCTGTGTTAGTGAATATTAATGAAAGACAAGCCTTCGGCTCTCTGGAAACTCTGGAAAAAACACAACAAATCAAACACTGAGACAAATACTATATTTTCCCGTTTAATAATTTTTGCATGGTGGAAGAAAACAGCCCTCTTTATCATTCAGCACGACATACGCTCGGAATATAAATGAGCCGCTTTGGGTTTCTTAACATTCAAAGTGGTAAACAGCGAAATCCAATAAAAATCAGCCGAACATTAAGTCAAGCTGACGTTTCTCTTAGATACAAACCGAGAGTTTTTATGCATGATGTCACATGGCTGCTATTCCTCACATGTAAACCTTTGGTCTTAGAAAGACTGATATTAGAACAGCACTATTTATATATCAAAGCTGCTGAAGAAGAAATTTGGATGTGTTCTAAACCCTAGTGAGCTCCCTACATAGGCAGCTGCCTTCTAAGGGAGCATCTGAGCTGATTTAGAGCACTCTACGTGTGAAACCACTCGACAGCATCAGAGAGACTCGACTCACATTTGATTTCAGTAGATCTGGGGCATCAGCATACTAAGCTAACAATAAAGAAAAATATCTAGTGCACATGAGTGTTGGGTAAAACAGTGCATTTTAAATTCAATTCAACTATTCTCTTTGACACTTTTGGGTACTGAATGAAATTTACTTTTTCTTTGTTCATTATTTTGGATAGATTTTGCACTCGTTGCAATGCATTACAGTATGCCTGATTTCACTATGAAGGACATATGACTTATAATTTGCACAGTGTTTGTTTAAATAGCAAAAAAAATTAGCAAAGGCTTTTCCCAACCCAAACAATTTTATGAGGTAGTGATTTATGAATACATACACAGTGTTATTTTAGTATCACAGAGATACTATTATAGTTTGTATTAATATTATGATTTTTTTCATTAGTGTTTTTCATTAGTTTTCATATGCGTTTTTGTTTTAATTTAATTTTAGGAAACTTTTGAGTAATTTCTTTGTCTGTTTTAGTCATTTTTATTAGTTTTCTTAATTTGAATGAGTCATTTTTATAATTTCTGTTTTCATTTTAATTTTAGTTAAAATTGTAGTAATTTTGTTGTGTTTTTGTCATTTTAGTTAGTTTTTTTATTTTAAATTAGTCATTTTTATATTTTCTGTTTTCAATTTAATTTGTTACCTTTAGTAAGTTAGTTTTGTGTTTGTCATTTTGATTAGTTTTTTATTTTGAGTTAGTCATTTTTCTTGCTTAAATTTTAGCTAAAATTTTAGTAATTTCATTGTGTTTTTGTCATTTTTATTATTATTATTTTAAAATATAGTTTTTGTTAATTTTTCTGTTTTATTTCATTTCAAGTAACGCAAATGTTATGTGGGGTTTTTTTTTTTTACTTTTTTTTTTTTTTTCGTTAATTATAACATCCTTGATCACTCCAGCCACTGTTGCTCAGATTTGTTACCTTTAAAGAACATATGTGACCCTGGAGCACAAAACCAGTCTTAAAGGGATAGTTCACTTTGAAATTAAAATTTGATATCTCTCAGCTTACCCCAAGGGCATCCAAGATGTAGGTGTCTTTTTTTCTTCAGTAGATCCAATTTTGATATTTTTAGGTCAAACCGTTCTAGTCTGTCAGTCATATAATGGCAGGTATAGGTCACTGTCTCTATAAGAGGGAAAAAGAACATGCACAGAGAAATCCAAATTAAACAATTCCCCATCGTAACTACACATTGATGGCCTAAGACACGAAACGAGCGGTTTGTGTGAGAAAACGAACAGTATTTATATCGTTTTTTACCTCTTGTACACAACCATGTCCAAGTGATCTGAGAAATACTGTTCGTTTTCTCACACAAACCGCTCGTTTAGATATCAAATTTTAATTTCAAAGTGAACTATTCCTTTAAGTCACTGGGGTATATTTGTAGCAATAGCCAAAAATACATTGTATGGGTCAAAATTATTGATTTTTTTTTTAATGCCAAAAATCATTAGGATATTAAGTAAAGATCATGTTCCATGAAGATATTTTGTAAATCTCCTACCGTAAATATATCAAAACTTAATTTGTGATTAGTAATATGCATTGCTAAGAACTTCATTTGGACAACTTTAAAGGTGATTTTCTCAGTATTTAGATTTTTTTCCACCCTCAAATTCCAGATTTTCAAATAGTTGTATCTCAGTCAAATATTGTCCTATCATAACAATGGACAGCTTATTTATTCAGCTTTCAGATGATGTATAAATCTCAATTTCAAAAAATGTACCCTTATGACTGGTTTTGTGGTCCAGGGTCACATGTATCACTTATAATTGCCCTTTATCTGAACAGCATCTCTTTGCACTATGTTACTATTCAGTACTATTTATAGTGTATAGTGCTGCTACCCATAATGTGTCTTGAAAGAGGATTTCTTAAAAGGCAACACATAATTTGCTTTTGGAACATCCTTCATGCTTATGATGCATTAAAAACAATGCCTATGTAGGCAGCCCCCAAAATAAAGATTATTTATTGCATCGATGGTTCTATGAAGAATAGCTCTTCAATGGCATTACTTACTTATTTTTAAGAGTGCAGAAAGCCATCGACTCCTATATGCATTGGTAGATGTCACCTATGCTATGACAATAATAAATAATAAAGAAAGGAACAAATCTGAATTCTGAATCCAGACCAAACCCATTTGTATGGCAAAGTCGTCACGTACCAAATGATTTGAGCACAAACGGCGGCCCATGCCGGATTTAATTGACCTGGCGCAAGATGGAAGGAAATGGGCTCAATCCTGCTGAAGAAGAAAATAGGCACATTTGCTGGATGTCAGAATTGACAGACACAAGATTGCTGGCATTATTCTGAGGCACATCCTGATTGGCTGCTTCAGAGCCCAATTCAAGCATTAGGAACAAGGATTTTGAAAAGAATTCTCAAGGGTCCAAATTACAGGGCATGAAAACAAACCAGCGCTCGACTCTCTCTCACACACACACACACACACACACACACACACACACTCTCGCTCTCGCTCTCTCACACAATACCGCTGATGAACTGGCAAGATAGATGTAGTTTTGCCAGGCAGATTTCCTTCATATTCTTGAGTAAGTGCTTGTTGTTGATTTCCCGTTCGCGCAGTAAGAGTCTGCATCTGCTCCAGCACACAGGATCTCCGGACCTCCAGTGGCTTCTGGCTGTGAAATGACCTGCTGGCACTTCCTCGTTTTTGGAGGTGAACGCGGCGTTTGGCCTGCGTGACATGACAAGAACACAAACGCATCTGGAGTAAATGGAGTCGTTCTAATGGTGCAGCAACTGTGAATTGGGTGACCCAGACTCATTCGAAATACGTGGCTCTAAATACATTTCTGCAGCACTGTTATTACGTACCTTACTGCACATTTCGCAGGTGAAAGGTCCAGTGAGTGGCACTAAAACGCGGATTCAATACGTGACCCTGGCAAGTTTTTATTATGTTGATATAGGCACGTATTGCTGTGTTTGTATTACGTTGCTTCAGGTACGAATCGCGGTGGTTCATGATTCAAATATCCGAGTAGTGTCGCTAAAAGTTAATGCTCTATCGTGTTGGAAATATCCCCTTCACCAAACCCAACCCTAAACCTACCCGATAGTGTTAACAAATGCAATAGTCATATAAAAATGCATTTGTTGATGCAGATGTGCTATTTTAACATCCTTATGCAGATCTGAGCTGTTTTGTTGAACCATAGTTTCACAATGTTCGTACCAGAGCTCTTCATCACCCAAGTGCAACACCGTATCGGGTGAGCTACCGAGCAAACCTTCTGAATTAGAAAACTAGTGCATATGAAGCTGGATATTTGACGATAACCTTCACATGCATCAGTTTTCAAATCTCGCAGCATGTTAAAATTTTGAATTCATAACATAATATTCCTCAAGTAATAAATGCGAAAATTAGGCTTTATTAATCGAAACTGTCGACCTGCAAATCATACTTTGTGTGAAAAGGAATAAAAGTTCTGGGAGTTTTACTGCCTCTAGTGTTCATTTCAACTGGAAACTGCAGTGATTCGTATATAAGTACGTTTTATGAGTTTTGCAGAATTGTAGGTAGAGGCACGTATATTCCAATGAGCCTATGTTGCAATTGGGAGTTATACAATAACAATAACAAACCCTATGTTTTTTATTTACATTTGTAGAGCAAAAATCAGGTTTACATTCGTAAAATGAGTTGTTCTTACCATATAATCATGCATACTGTAAATTGTAAATAAAACAAGAAAATACTATTTCAGTCTTTCTACTTCAAAATTTCATGTTTAATTCAATGTTAACTAACATTTCTTTGTAAGTATCTGTGAAATTTACTAGTAATTTATGAGTGAAAATTATACAACAAATTTTTTCAGCGTACATTTGATTACAAAATTAGAAACAAAATCTGAAACAATTTTCACTCAGAAATTGCTAGTAAATTTCACAAATAGTTACAAAGAAATGGCAAATTACTATTTGAACTAGACATGAAATTTTAAAGTATGAATGATAAAATTGTATTTTCTTATTAAAAACACTTTAATAATCTGTTTATTTACAAAATGAAAAATCATGATTTTTCGAAGTTGTAAATAAAGATTATTCAGGGGATTTTTGCAAGAAAACAATTTCAGTCTTTCTATTTTAAAATTTCACCTTTAATTTAATGTATTACTTGCCGTTTCTTGCAATTTGTGAAATTTACCAGCAATTTATGAAGTGAAAATCGTTTCTATACCATAATTTTAATGCATGATTGTTTGACGTTGAAAAGATTATTGGAGTAAATACAATTTTAGTCTTTCTACTTCAAAATTTCATGTTATATTCAATATTACCTGCCATTTCTTTGTAATTATCCGTGAAATTTACTAGCAATTTTTGAGTGAAAATTGTTTCTACAGCAGATTTTGTAAATAATTTTGTAAACACCAAATGTAGCCAACAAATGAAACCTTACTGTAAAGTGTTACCTACATATTTTACTTTTAGTACAACTATAGCACATCACTTCAGTTTACATTTCTACATCATAAATGAAGTTTACATTTGTAAATTAACCATATAATCATGCATACACTGTAAAAACTTTTTTTTTTTAAATTGTAAATAAAGATTACTGAGTACTTTTGACAAGAAAATACTATTTCAGTCTTTCTACTTCAAAATTAATGTTAATATCAATGTGTTATTTGCCATTTATTTGTAATTATTTGTGAAGTCAGCAATATCTGAGTGAAAACTGTTTCTATGCCAATTTTTTTTCAGTGCATTATTTTTAAAAGTTCTGAAGTACTTATTACAAGAAAATATTATGTATAATTCAATATTACTTGCCATTTCTTTGTAATTATTTGTGAAATATACTAGAAAAGTGATTGTTTAAGAGTAGATTTATTAATGTTTCATTGTTGATGTCAAAAATCTTGCATCCAAACAGACAATTTTGTCCAACAATTATGGCATACATCACTACTCAATGAATATGACGTATATGAGAGCTGTGAGTGGGTCGATTTGTTCAGCTCGGCTCTCGAAGCAGATTGGAGAACGACATGCCAAAACGGTGAACGTCAAAGCGCTTGAGATGTACAAAGAAGCCCGGCTCTTCAGCGAAGTTGGCGGCCCATTGCTGCTGGGCTTTGCCTGTCCACATAAAGAATTCACGGCTCACAGCATCCATGTGGAAAAAAAGCGGTGGAAACGTGCTCCGTGCGATGTAGCAATTTTAAGGAGGATCACTATGGCCCCTTTCTCAGTTCTGATAGCGGCTCAGAAGCAAAATGACAGGCCAATGAAGAATTTATTTGAAATCTCACCAGGAACCGAGAGGCTTGCTGAACAGAGTATATTAGAGCGGCGGAGACAGGATTTCAATGCATGGGGCTTCAAATTACTTCTGATGCTTGAAAAGAGGTGCCACTGAATAAAATTGGCCAGGAAATGGCTATGAAGATCTATAATTTGATTCTTTATTATAAAAGTGTGTGTGTGTTTGTGTGTGTGTGTGTGTGTGTGTGTGTGTGTGTGTGTGTGTGTGAGTCCTGTTCAGTAAAAGCTAAACAGACTGGCTTCCTCAATGCTGGGATTCTGGATATTTTGTAGACCGTTTTCAGCACTAGAAACATTTGCTTGCATTGCATGCATACAGCTTGCGGTCTGTATGAATAAATGGCCAAATACATTTGCCAAAATTTGCATTATATAAAGCACACAGCATGAAGGACTGTTTTCCAAAATGCAATGCACTTGACTTGACATTCAATTTTCAGTGTGAAAAATGAACAGGAAGTTATGTTTAGTTGATTTCACTGCCAAATGTTAATACATTTTTTAAACATTAAGCCAATATTATTATGCACTGAATTAAAGGAATAATTCACCCAAAAATGAAACACTCACCCTCAGACCATTCAAGATGAGTTTGTTTCTTCATCAGATTTGGAGAAATGTAGCATTGCATCACTGTCTCAGCAATGGATGCTCTGCAGTGAATGGGTGCCGTCAGAATGAGAGTCCAAACAGCTGATAAAAACATCACAATAATCCACAAGTAATCCACACCACTCCAGTCCATCAGTTAATGTCTTGAAAACCCTTTATGGAGAATGAATGGGATTTTAACTTCAGGAACTGATTGATGTGCTCTAATTGGTGATGTTATTGTTACCTAAAACCATTTTTCTTAATTAAAATAAAGCTGAAATAAAATAAAATATAAATATTATATGAACTTAAGCTTAAAATAAAAAAAATATTAAATGCTGACTAAAATAAGTATTTTCTTAAATGACTACAACTAAAATAAAAATAAATTAAAAATGATTAAATAAAAGTAAAATATGAACATTAATGAAATAAAATAAAATAAAACTGAAAAGTATTAAACATGAAAAATCTTCAATCTTTTTAAAGCTTTTTAAATAAAAAAAAATGAAATGCTGCTTTGCCAACTAACTGAAATAAGTTTAAGCACTAAAATGAAAAATAAAAATAAATTTAAGCTAAACAGAAATGAAAAAAAAGATAAATATTAAAATTAGAATGGAAAAAATGAAAACTGAAAATATAAAAATGAAAACTGGAAATATAAAAATAAAGTCCAATTCAAAATAGTACTAATCCATAATAACACTGCAACAATGCTGCATTTCTCCAAATCTGATGAAGAAACAAACTCACCTACATCTTGAATGGCCTGAGGGTGGGTAGCAAATTTTAGTTTTTAAACATGCACAAATGCAGTGAGTTCATGTGACAACATTTTAGCTGTTGAAGCGGAATAATGCATACGGTTTTGATTGCTATTTTTAAGAAAATAGCAGCTAGTATGCAGTGCAGTATGAACACAGCTAGTATCAGGGAACTCTCTCTCATGTCAGAATGTTAGTGTGTTTCTTGGAGAGCTGCTAAGATTACACAGGGGAAGCATGAATATCAGAGAGAAGGCTTTGTTCTGCTGGGAATGACCAGAGCGCTCATGCAGAGAGTTCAGCTCACTTTGAGCAGATTGAAAATATAATCACTCTCAGAAATGTGTCTGGTGGATATCAACAGACGGAGTGAGTGCTGAATGAACAAAAAGATGAAAAATGGAGAGAAAACTAGAGGCAAAGAGAGAGCGCGAGTGGACACAGGGACTGATGAGGCTTGACAGAACAACATCTCTTTCGCTCGCCGGTTGACAGCATGACCTCTCCGACACTAGAGGTCACGCCGATGATGGAAAGAGGCTGAATTATAAAAGAAAAAAAAAACATATAGGCTCTGCTCCCAAACCTATTGAGCTGCCTTGAAACACTGCTTCATGAACATTTACAAATATTTTGTTTCGAATCAGTGGTTCTGAACTTGCATCATTGCGTTTCGAAACAATTCTGATGGTATAAACCCTACCAGTTAAAAAAAGGACATTATATCAGGCAAAAGAGTAGATGGTGGCTTAGAGATGATAGATTATTTTGACATTAACAACACTTTTAAACTTAATTGGTTAAGAAATTGTCTAATATATATATATATATATATATATAGTTCTATGTGGTTCTTTATCCCACAACGTATCTTTCAAAAGCTTGGAAGGTTATCTTTTCTTCTGAGACGTAATTTTCCTCCAGAAAAGTTACCTATTAAAATTATATCAATTTCACCAGGAAGTATTATTGGCTTGGAAAATTTGTTTCCATCACAACTTGTCGCCACATAAAATGCTTTTCTGGAACAATTGTCTCATTACTTCTAGGAAAAAATCGTTATTTTTGCACAGGAAGGTTATTTTTGAAAGGAACATCTATTTTGTTATGGATCTGTTCTATGATAGTGGAAATATTCTGTTTTATGAAGATTTATGCATTTTTGCAACCTTCCCATTCCCTTTAAAGAATTTCAACAAGTGGTTAAAGCTATTCCAAATGGGTTGATACACCTAATATATAATCACCTCTCTTCTGGAAGCAATGAAAGGATACTTCCAGAATTAAAAGCTGATGGTATTGAAATATTTACTTCCTCTTGTAATAATAAAAATAATAGACCCATTTTTCCAATCAAAACATTAAATCTCCCCTAGAGGAAAATTCTTTTGGAATGCAAAAATTTCTGATATTATTTGGAAAGTGACCTGCTCAAATCCTTACAAATTCTGTATTTTGAACAAAGTTAAAGGGGTGCATTTCAAAATACTTTGCAAAATTTACCCATGTAAAATAGCTCTTTCTAAATTCATGGACATTGACAATACTTGCATTTTCGGTGACACACATGAGCAAGACTTGTCTCATTTGTTTTATAATTGTGATTTGTCTGTTAGTGCCTTTTTATTTGTGCAAAGATTAAAATAATTACTACAAATAATGAATTACGTAAAAATATTGTTACCTTTTTTCAGATGTTTAACCAAAAAAAACATTCAGAGAACTAGAAGGAAAAAGCAGAAGTGTTAAAATGCACTCGTTTCAGGAGTTTGGCCTTCAAAAATACATCATCCCTGCAGAACATAACAATAAACTCAGAAATGAAATAATGATGATTTAACCCAAATTTGAGGTTGCATAAGAACACAACACTGCCTGTGGTACATAAAAGAGCAGAGAAATGACACACTTCACCTTTCATTTTACTGCTTTTGTAATGTGAAAAATGCCTAATTTAGACTAAATTAAAATATAGTGAACATTTGTAGTCTATGTATCAACAGTAGCCAATCATTTTTATATCCCTGCTGAAAAAAGAAAGAAAGAAAAAAAACTAAACTAGCTTAACTAGGTTTAGCAGGCTGGTTTTACAGAGGTTTTAACCAGCTGACCAACCAACTAAAAACCAGCTTGACCAGCTTAAACCAGCATATATGTATATCCACAGCAGGTTATGATGGGTCACTACAGGCTGTTTGTTTTTGTTTTGAGTTTATATGCTGTGTGTGTGTGTGTGTGTGTGTGTGTGTGTGTGTACCTGTTTTTTTCTATCCTGGTGGGGACTTAAACCTGAATACACACAGACTCATGGGGACTTGTGTCACGGTGGGGACCTAAATTGAGGTCCCCACGGGTAAACAAGTTCATAAATCACACAGAATTAAGTTTTTTGAAAATGTAAAAATGCAGAAAGTTTCCTGTAAGGGGTAGGTTTAAGTGTAGGGTTGGTGTAGTGCGATAGAAAATACGGTCTGTACAGCAGAAAAACCATTACGCCTATGAGAGTCACAAGGATAGCGAAACAAGTGTGTGTGTGTGTGTGTGTGTGTGTGTGTGTGTTTAAATGGCCTTTCACAGAGGACACAGGCACAGCTAGAAGGTTAAAATATTAAGAAAACAGTTTCTGCAGCACTCCAAACATAAATATCAAAGTCCCCACACTCTGCTGTTCAATATATTCATAACTTCCTCGCTTGATGGGGCTGTTCTGATAAGCAGGTGCATAAAAAAGTCTTTCCATTTATAAATGATAGAGTGAAGAAAGAAATGAGCGTGCGGTGGCCTCTAGCCTGCAGCTGAGATGAATAAAATCCACCTGCAACATCATTTCTCATTTAGAGTTTCTGCTGCTTTTTATGTTTCTTTGTTTTACAGCCAGGGATGGAGCACAAACAGAGACTGGACTGCTGTTGCTCACTGGCCGGTCATTCGCACCGGTGTTTGTGTACCTGTGTAAAGTGCATGGGAATTTACAGTCGGTCAGTTCATCTGTTTTTACTTATAGAAATGTTATAAGACCAGATGTAAACACCTTTCAACATGTGGAACTGAACCAGGGTTATTATTGTTAACACACACACACACACACACACACACACACACACAAAAACTTTAAAAAACATTATTGGAAATGAAATAAACATTAACTGAAATTTAAAAAAAAAAAAATAAAAAACTATTTTCAGCTAGTTATCACGGCAGCACTTCATTTTTTCGTTTAAAGTACAAAAATGACTAAAAATAAATAAACCAAAACTAAAAGCGAAAACTTAATAGAAACTATATAGATCTGAAAATAAATAAAATTACTAAAACTTTTAACTGTTAAAAATGACAACAGAAAACAGAAAAATAAAAATCTAATCTAATTCAAAATATTAACAAAAATAAAATATATAGCCTAATAAAATAACACCAAACTGAACTTAGATTTACATATAATGCTGGAAAAATAGATTATATGTGACCCTGGACCACAACACCAGTCATAATTCATACAATACATTGTATGGGTCAAAATGATCCATTTTTCTTTTATGCCAAAAATCATTAGGATATTAAGTAAAGATCATGTTCCATGAAGATATTTTGTAAATTTCCTACCATAAATATATCAAAGCTTAATTTTTGATTAGTAATATGCATTGCTAAGAACTTCATTTGGACAACTTTAAAGGTGATTTTCTCAATATTTTGATTTTTTTGCACCCTCAGATTCCAGATTTTCAAATAATTGTATCTCAGCCAAATATTGTCCTCTCCTAACAAACCATACATCAATTTAAACAAATTGACCCTTATTACTGGTTTTGTGGTCCAGAGTCACATATAAAGGATTTGTTTTGCATATATGTGTTCCTAACATATAATTTGAAGAAAAGTAGATATTTTAAATAAGATATGGACTCCCTTTATACAATTTGTTAACAAGCAGATAATGTGGAATTTTAAATAATGATAAAATTATTTAAATAAAATATAATAACAAATCCCTCATGTGATATTTATTTATTATTATTTTTATAAACTATAACAGATACTATAATTATTTTATTTACTTATGCATTTTTATTTTGTACATTTTTAAAATGATCATTATTATAATAATTTTTATTATAACTATTATCATTTAAGATGCATAAAGTAACTAAGTGTAAATATGTATTTTAGGCATATATAATTAGAGAAAATGTAGATGTATTTAATAATTGATAGACCCCGCTTAATACAATTTGTTAACAAGATAATGTGGAATGTTAAATAATTATGAAAAAATAATACTGCACTGCTAACAGTAATTTAATAATAATTTTTTAATTTTTTTACACATTTTAAATTATTATAATTTTATTTTTAATATTTATTATTTTCTACATATATTTTTATTTAATTATAATAACACTAAAAATAATAATAATTATTATTATTGTTATTATAATTAAATAAAAATATATTTATTTAATTATAATAACAATAATAATAATTATTATTATTTTTATTGTTATTATAACAATAACAATAAAAATAATAATTATTATTATTTTTATTTTAACTTCATTATAGGATATATGCTGGGGTGGGAAAGTTGTGTTGTTCCCGAGAACAGTATAACAACATTTAATAAAATCAGAATTGATTAAAAAAAGTGTTTCTAGCCTTACTTGAGGCATCAATTAGTCATTCAGCTAAAACGCCTATCCAAAGCAACTTGAAAATGAGCAAACATTGCAACCAATTCATCATATTAATTTGCAGTATGCTGCCAGATTAGATGCAGAAAAGTAAAGAAAGACAGAACAAGCAGAGTTTTTTTAATAGGAAGAGGTGTGTCTTCAGCTGTTTCCGTCTCCAGCACAAAAGTACTTGCCCGAAACAACCTCACAACTGTTCGCAAATGGCCAGCGACCGCCGAAATTCACTCACAGATGGCCGCTTTTAAAGCCACACTCCCTAAGCTCAGCATTTGGTTCCTTTTGGAAGAACATTTCTGCCTTGGCTTGCAGAGGTTCTGTGAATAAGTGTTTTCAAGCCAACTCCGAGTATCACATAACAGTTTCCAGAGAGCAGGAGTTCAACCTTATTTCCTGCAAAAGAAGGAAGGGGGGATGAATAAAATCTTTTGATGATGAGTTATGCGCTGGGTTCCTGTGGCGAAATGTGGGCGACAGCTGGGACGAACGCTCTGGGGTGGAACGCTGTCACGACGCCTCTGATTACGGTGGAGGAGAAGCATCTTTAGTCCAACTGTTGTTCCCAATCTGATGGGGAAATGAAATATTTGCCATGTCACTTCTCTCTTTCTACTCTAATGCATTCCAGCACAACAGTCCCGCGTGATGTGAAAACACGTCTGTTCTTACCAAATCAAAGCAAAAATCAGCACAAAGGAATAAGAACATTCAATCTGATATGATTCATTTCACACGGAAAACTTATTGCAACTGATCCTCTCAGCACCGAAGCATCAGTTTCTACCTTCTGAACTCGTAACGTAATCTAGGTTACTCATGTTTTCTGACTACTTTTTAGAAACCTACCATTAAATGTACCATATTGGTATAAAAAAGCAAATATCAAATATATTTCTTGAAATATTTCTTTCTGTCTGTCTTTGTGAACATAGTCAAAGTCTGACATACAGTAGGAAAAAATTTAATTAGGAAGAATCAATTAATTAAAATCAATTAATCAATTAATTAAAAAGTAATCTAATATACTCTAATTACAAGTGCTTCATTTTTGTGTAACACTTTGTCCTTGTTACACGTTACATGTACTTATTATTGTAATAACAATAAATTACGCATAATTACATGCAAGTAACCCAAAGACAAACCCTAATCCTAACCCTAACCATGTAGTAAGTACATGCAGTCAATTAATATTACTCAGTACTTAAATGTATAATTACACTGTAACAAGGACACCTTAAAATAAAGTGTAACCAATTTTTGGAGTCTGATTAGATAATCCAGGTGACCTGTAATCACCAGCTCTGCGGGTATATATGATCAGGAGAGCAGGATGATCTGTAGATGGTCATATTTAGGCTCTCGGTCTGTATGTTTTATTAGTGAGCTGCAGGATCTCAGAGAGATGTCTGTGTGTTTGTCATTAACCTCACAACAAACATCTTTCTGAAAATCTCTGAACAATCTGATATTCACACAACAGAACTTATATAAATGTTCAAATGAGCCACTGTCTGTCTGTCTCTGTTTTTCTTTCTATCCATCCAGCCATTGTTCTTGCGTCCTTCTTTCATTCTTTCTTTCTTACTGTCTATCTATTTGTCTTTCTTTCTTTCTCTTTCTTTCTTTCTTTCTTATATCCATCCTTCTTTTGTTCTTCAAAATGATCTATCTATCTATCTATCTATCTATCTATCTATCTATCTATCTATCTATCTATCTATCTATCTATCTATTCATTTATCAGTCCATCCATCCATCCATACATCCATTCATCTATCTGTTCATTTATCAGTCCATCCATCCATCCATACATCCATTCATCTATCTATTCATTTATCGTGTATCTATCTATCCATCCATCTATCTATCTATCTATCTATCTATCTATCTATCTATCTATCCATTTATCATGCATCCATCCATCCATCCATCCATCTATCTATCTATCTATCTATCTATCTATCTATTCATCAATCCATCCATCCATCCATCTATCCATCCATCTATCTATTCACTTATCATGTGTCCATCTATCTATCTATCTATCTATCTATCTATCTATCTATCTATCTATCTATCTATCTATTCATTTATCATCTATCTATCTACCCATCCATCCATCTATTCATTTATGATGTATCCATCCATCTATCTATCTATCTATCTATCTATCTATCTATCTATCTATCTATCTATCTATTCATTTATCATGTATCCATCCATGTATCTATCTATCTATCTATCTATCTATCTATCTATCTATTCATTTATCATCTATCTATCTATCTACCCATTCATCCATCCATCTATTCATTTATGATGTATCCATCCGTCTATCTATCTATCTATCTATCTATCTATCTATCTATCTATCTATCTATCTATCTATCTATCTATCTATCTATCCATTCATCAATCCATCCATCCATCCATCCATCCATCTATCCATCCATCTATTCATTTATCATGTATCCATCCATGTATCCATCTATCTATCTATCTATCTATCTATCTATCTATCTATCTATTCATTTATCATCTATCTATCTACCCATTCATCCATCCATCTATTCATTTATGATCTATCTATCTATCTATCTATCTATCTATCTATCTATCTATCTATCTATCTATCTATCCATTCATCAATCCATCCATCCATCCATCCATCCGTCTATCCATCTATCCATCCATCTATCTATTCATTTATCATGTATCCATCCATGTATCTATCTATCTATCTATCTATCTATCTATCTATCTATCTATCTATCTATTCATTTATCATCTATCTATCTATCTACCCATTCATCCATCCATCTATTCATTTATGATGTATCCATCCGTCTATCTATCTATCTATCTATCTATCTATCTATCTATCTATCCATTCATCAATCCATCCATCCATCCATCCATCCATCCATCCATCTATCCATCCATCTATTCATTTATCATGTATCCATCCATGTATCCATCTATCTATCTATCTATCTATCTATCTATCTATCTATCTATCTATCTATTCATTTATCATCTATCTATCTACCCATTCATCCATCCATCTATTCATTTATGATCTATCTATCTATCTATCTATCTATCTATCTATCTATCTATCTATCTATCTATCTATCCATTCATCAATCCATCCATCCATCCATCCATCCGTCTATCCATCTATCCATCCATCTATCTATTCATTTATCATGTATCCATCCATCTATCTATCTATCTATCTATCTATCTATCTATCTATCTATCTATCTATCCATTCATCAATCCATCCATCCATCCATCCATCCGTCTATCCATCTATCCATCCATCTATCTATTCATTTATCATGTATCCATCCATCTATCTATCTATCTATCTATCTATCTATCTATCTATCTATCTATCTATCTATCCATCAATCCATCCATCCATCCATCCATCCATCCATCTATCCATCCATCTATTCATTTATCATGTATCCATCCATGTATCCATCTATCTATCTATCTATCTATCTATCTATCTATCTATCTATCTATCTATCTATTCATTTATCATCTATCTATCTACCCATTCATCCATCCATCTATTCATTTATGATCTATCTATCTATCTATCTATCTATCTATCTATCTATCTATCTATCTATCCATTCATCAATCCATCCATCCATCCATCCATCCGTCTATCCATCTATCCATCCATCTATCTATTCATTTATCATGTATCCATCCATCTATCTATCTATCTATCTATCTATCTATCTATCTATCTATCTATCCATTCATCAATCCATCCATCCATCCATCCATCCGTCTATCCATCTATCCATCCATCTATCTATTCATTTATCATGTATCCATCCATCTATCTATCTATCTATCTATCTATCTATCTATCTATCTATCATGCATCCATCCATCGGAACTACTTTAAACTTTCACACAATAGTTCACAATCTAAAGTTTGTCTTAACAAACACACACACACACAATTTCTATTTGTACTGCCCTGATAGACTGACTGATAAGACAGGCCAGATGTTGGATTGACACGCAATTTTAATAAAACTGATCATAAGAAATGCAGAAATGTTTAGCATAATTATAAATACACCACTATATTAGACGGATGGATGGACGGACAGACAGACAGACAGACAGATAGATAATATACTACAATATATACAGAACATCAGGTATACATTATAAACAAGATACTCATTGCACATAGTATACACAAACAGAAAAGTAAGCGTCATAAGACAGTTGGTGCAGTATATCCAGCATCTACTGCAGCTTGAGTGGAAACAAAGCAGGGAACCTGACTTGTCCTTTAACACTCCAGTATCTCCTCTCACATCTCAGTCCAAACAAAGGACGAGCCGTTCCCCTCTGTTTCTATTGCCATCTACTGGCGTCCCAGGAGCATTTCTGCAATGACATCATTCAGACTGGATCTGTTGTAATGCAGAGCACATCCTACTAAATGCCACAACCATTTTCTCACATTGTGAGGAGTGATCGCCTTCCTTCTGTAAATGGTCAGATGGTCCGATGCTAGTCTGTTATTTCTAAAAGACATTTATGTGCACAGCTGTCTGGTACAGACACGGTAAACACGGCCGTAAAATGACTATATTCCATGAAATTAGAAGATTTGCCAGTGACATGCATTTTTGTAAAACCTTAAAACTGCAGATTTTCATTGTGCTCTCGAACTTTTTGCATGTGTGTATATATAACTCTGGCCTATAGCAATTAGGTCAGCAGCAATAGGCATATTTTTGTCAATTGCAAATGTTTGTGAAAGATTCGGTTTCTTTACCTTTAGGTGGTGAAAGGCAATTTGAAGGCATGAAATCTAGCCTGCATAATGGGATTAAAGCGTTCAGTCGGATGTTTTGCAACTATGGGTTTCGGGTTTCAAAGCCGCCTGCATTTCCATATTCATAAGGAACATAGGATTATTCAAATTTCTTCAGTAAATCGGAAGTAATTTGCGACATGACAATTTGACTTACACTTTTATTAAGACCGGTTGCCAGCGTATTGGTCATGTCGAGTGTTCAGTGACAGGTGAATTCACATATTCTGGGAAACAATTTCCACTGCGCTCTCAAAAATAATGAAATGATGTAAATCTCAGGCGTTAAGCAGTGCATACTGAAGAGACAATAGAACTAACGCTTTAAACATACAGGTATAGATGGTGCTCTTCTCTCATGTGTCCTGTGGCTCATTCACATCATATCATCATCATCATCATCATCACAGGTAAAAATCATTCAGGATAAGGCCACTAAATAAGCAGTGCAGCTGTCAAAGAGAAACCCTTTGTTTGTAAGTAATGAAGTGAATACTGAGAATAAATGTCTTGGTCAAATTTCATCCCAAAATCAAAGAAAAAAAAATAATATTTTGCATTTTGCATAAGACTTGCATTGCATTGTTTTGACAACTCTCCCATAAAATTTTCATGACCATAATGCACAAAAATTTAAAGAAAAAAAGGTAACTATACGTAAAAACAATTTTATGAAAAATGTAATTTCTAAATATTTTTAGGGTAAAATATGATGAATGATGAATTTATAAGTTAATAGATGCATGGTACTTGAAGGAGTAACATGAATTTGATTTTGCATACAACTTATTTTGCATAGCCACCAAATTTCCACTACCATAATGCAAAAAATAAAATCAATAGTCAAAGTCAATACAGCGCTACATATATATATATATATATATATATATATATATATTGTAAAGACTATTCTTTTAAAAGGCTATATGTTATTATATGCATGGTCTTTGAAGGAGCAACACAAATTTATTTTTTGCATTGTTTTGACAACTTTCACTTTCCCACCAAGCCAAAAATAAATAAATAAATAAAATAATAAAAAATAAATTAAAATCTTTAAGATCAGTTTATATATATATATATATATATATAATAATAAATAATTGAATGGTTTTTTTTTTGCCTTTTTAAACAATTTTCATGAAATAGACTTTTTTATGCAAAATGTAATTTCTTATTCTGCATTTTTAAGGTGAAATAGGCCTATGACCCGAACATGGCAGTTTTCATTAGATTTGCCCAGTTCCTGATTTTAAAAGACTTGATGAATTTATATGTTAATATATGCATGGTCCTTGAAGGGGTAACATGAATTTCTCATGTCTCTTTTGTATCTTTTATTCTCTCTCATTTGTGCATTCTCTATCTCTGAGTCTCGGCGGCCCGTTCAGTCAGTCTTTGAGTCGGTCGGAGATGACAAGAGGCCGAGCCGGTGCCAAAAGAGACGGTTATGTGATGCACAACAGGCAATACGTGCGAGAACGCACAGGAAAATGGGACAGCAACTCTAAAACCCCCCATATGAAGGAGTCTCTTTTAATTTGCTCCTGCGCTCTAAATATTCAATACAAAATTGATGGCAGTCTCAGTTCCATAATGCAATCAGGGCTTTGAGCGATATCACATTATACATCTGTATTCAGCTGGCCTACATCTGCTTTTGCAGTTATAATTCCATCGAGAGCCAATTACAGAGAATGTGTGTATAATTCAAGTGTATCCTAATAGACTAATTAATTTTGCATTAAATAATGAAAAAAATATGTCATGCATTTCATTACTGTAATTGGTCTTTGCTTAGCAAATCTTTTCCGACTTTCTCTCGCTGACAGTGTGTGACAAGCCAGAGATTTGATATTCCAACTCTGGCTTTTGGAGATTTCTCAGCACGCCTGCGATTCTATTCCTGCCGTCAGATGAAGAACAGAGAGCCAGAAAGATGAGAAAAACATCCCCACGTCCCACAGGAAGAATCCAATCCTATAATAATTGAAGGAGTGCCATTTCATTAACTCCCAAACTCTGATTTCACTTCCACAACAAATAAACAAGTCTTAGACTTGCCAATCGATCTGCAAAAACAGCCCAAATGAGCTCGTCTTTAGAATTCAGACAATTAATCAACAATGTTTCAAGCCAAGAATTAACAGCTCAGGCATATAATTATAGAAAGCGACAAAATCCGGTGGTGCTTACATATTGAATGTTGTAAACAAGCTGAAATGTCTACTGAATACTGTATTTCAGTTCTATTTTGAAACTCTTAATTGACAGAGAAGTGAGGGTTTTGTGTTTATTTCTCTCCACTGGTCAAGTTTTTAAAAGTACAGTAAAAAAACAGTACAATTGTGAAATATTATTACAATTTAAAATAACTGTTTTCTATGTGAATATATCGTAAAATGTAGTTTATTTCTTTGATGCAAAGCTGAATTTTCTAGTCTGTCACATGATCCTTCAGAAATCAGTCTAATATGATGATTTCGTTATGATTTGCCACTATATATTTTTGTGACTTTATTTTTATTTTTCAGGATTCTTTGATGAATAGAAAGTTCAAAAGAATATCACTCATAGAAATCTTTTCCAACATTAAATGTCCTTACTGTCACTTTTAATCAATTCAATGTGTCCTTGATTAATAAAAGTATTCATTTCATTAAAAATGCATCTTACTCACCCCAAACTTTTCATGGCGTCTATAACAATATTAATCAGCACAACTGTTTTCAACATTGATAATAATCAGAAATGTTTGTTGAGCAGCAAATCAGCATATTAGAATGATTTCTGAAGGATCATGTGACACTGAAAACTGGAGTAATGATGTTGAAAATACAGCGCTGCGTCACAGAAATAAATTACAGTTTAACAGATATTCACGTAGAAAACAGCTATTTTAATTTGCAATAATATTTCACATTTTTAATGTATTTTTGATCAAATAAAAGAATCCTTGCTGAGACTTCGTTCAAAAACATAAAACTTCATCTAGCAATCTGTTCAGTTTGAGTTGTTCATGCTTGTGAGTCATTCACATATGAGTACATTTATTAATTTTTGCCTGAATCTATTATATATAAAATGAGTAAAAGTCCAGATATTGTTATAAAAATTGTCATTAAAATGCTAAAAATAATAATAATAATAAATAAATAGATAGATAGATAGATAGATAGATAGATAGATAGATAGATAGATTTAGCTAATGTTTTTGTCTGCCAAAATAAAAGTGGGTTTGGTATAGACAACACTTTGTTGTCATGTGACAAGAAAAGCAGATAACAGGAAATGACATCACAGAGGCCCACACCATTCCTGTAGGCCCACATGATTGTGTGTCATTGTCTTAAAATATCAAATAATTTGATCTTTTTATGACATGGCAAGGTCAGTTTGACATCTGTATGATATTCATGATTTAGAAAGTCATAATTATATGTTGTGAAACCTTGAAAATAACGGTTTTGTTCACTCACACATAGTCATTTTTTCATGATCTTTTATTTTACTTGTCCAAGAAGCATACAGTGAAAAGATAAACAACATATAATATAATATGATATAATATAATATAATATAACAATAATAAATACCAAAATATATGCTACGACTTGAATTCAGCTCTTCTATGATGAACATGTTTTAAATACCTGAACTAAACATCATTTTGATAGTTTTAATCAAGTTTAGACTAAACATAATAAAAATGTGCAGATGTTATAAAATGTTTCATTTAAAAGGCTGAAAAGATAAAATACAATTTTAAGAAAATTGTAATTAAAAGAGCAAATAATTTGGTCTTTTTATGACATGGAAAGATCAGTTAGACCTCTTTATTATGCTCAGAAAGTCATGAATTTTTATTCTGGAAAATAATGATCAGGTTCACTCAAACATAATCAGCATTTTTCTTTTTCATGATCTTTTATTTTACTTTAATTAAACTTATTCAAAGCTAAGAAGCTGTGAAACAAAAAAATTAAACAAATAAATACCAAAATATATGGAAACAAATGATATAAAATTAAAGTAAACCTAAGGGGGGCTAACAAATATATATTTCAATTTAGAGGGTTTTAAGGCACTCATCTTTTTCAATTGCTTTAATGAATAAAATAAAGTTTTCTAATCTTTTTTAAAAGCCGCAAATCTGATTTGTCACATCTACACATCCATGTTTCACTGACTTGTGAACATATGAGGTGGTCTTGATTTAAATTAAGAAAATGAGTTGTTTCCTTAAATATTGCTTGACGGCAGAATGCATCTTTGTCAAACAGTCTGGTGTGGAAACGATGTCTCTCAGTCTGCACCGCTGAAGGTGTGAAGGCAAACACTGATCGCTCCAGTCTCTAACACCCTTACAGCTGCTTCACACACACACACACACACACCACTACCCATTTGGTCTCTACAATTTGGATCATAGACTAGCATAAGCTTCATCACAACAAAGCAAATATGACCTCTGAATGCATTGTGTGCTTCAACGCATCTTTCCATTTGCTGTTATGTGTGCAAATGCTACAAATGTGTACAAGAGCAACACATGGTGAAAACACTGCAAATGTATCACAACAAAATGTGAAGAAATGCACACGGACAGATATAGCAGCTCTAAAGAGTGTTTTTAGATAACTGTCCTAATATTTGCCTAAAAACTGCCATATTTTCCTTATATTATTATGATCATCACACCATGTAACCATTGCTTTGCTGTGTTCGTTGTTTCTGCTTAAATGAGTATGTGGCGTTAAATTGATTTGGACATTTATGCCGTATGGATGTTACTTTGACACAGATTACTTTTATTTGTAATGTAGAAAGTTTAAAGCTGCTTTAAAACAATATGTGGGCTATTGTGAAAACCGCTATAAATAAATGCAAAGTGCATTGAAATGTGAATTGGATGCTAAACTGTAATTGCATTAGATAAAAAATCAAAACAAGTGTCATTTATTTTAAATGCTTGCTAATTTGTATCTATTTGTGACATTGAGATATTTTAAGTGCGACTTAAGTGTCCAAAACATTATAATTCTGATCAAAAGTTTGGAATAATTAAAAAATTTTAATATTTTTAAAAGAAGTCTCTTCTGCTCACCAAGGCTACATTTATTTGATCAAAAAACAGTAAAATTGTAAAATATTATTACAATTTAATATAACAGTTTTCTATGTGAATATATGATAAAATGTCATTTATTTCTGTGATCAAAGCTGAATTTTCAGCATCATTACTCCAGTCTTCAGTGTCACATGATCCTTCAGAAATCATTCTAATATGCTGATTTGCTGCTCAACTATTATTGGCGCAAAATGTTAATAAAGCTTCTTATTATTTTCTTATTTCTTATGTTTCTTATGAGCATTTGTTTGAGACACAAATCTGATCACACTTCATCCAGTTTCTTTGTAGGACACACATTATTCATGCTGGTATTTTGGCATGTGATCATTTGTTGAACAAACATGTGACTATGCAGATTTTTAACTTTCCACAAACTCTGGATGGTTGAGCTCCCATTGAAAGCATTTTCCTCATTTCTTCATTCACATCCCAGCATGCAGTCTCATTTTAGTGTGCGTTTGTACATATGCAAATATACCAGGCAAAACCTTGAAACTATAAGGCATATTGCAGAAGCAAGTGAAGCCGAAGCTTCTCCTGCCAAACTGTTTCTTCTCTTGATTACAGTTAAACATCTTAATAGCACAACAGATGGCCTGGCTTGTTAGCACTCAGTAATACTCTTAGGCCCACCAAACACATCTTAATCAAGCTGTGATCTTTCTTTAATCACACTTCTTACTGGCAAACACTATCGGTCTAATCCGGAGAATGTGCGCTGTCTGAAGCTGTCATAAGACACATTAAAAACGAGAACAGTAACCATTAGGGCTAATGAGTTTTCTTTTGGTCTTTCACAAAGAGTGCATGCAACACAGACACAGTCTCTAACTAAGATGTCACAATCCGGCTTAACTAACTACGATCAGTCAGTATGTTGACATTTAAACTGCTTCTGCATGTTCGTGTAATGTTTTCATTCCCTTTTTAGTTGAGAAACACGTCTCAGACTCATGACATTTCAGCCTGTCGGTGACAGATGCATCTGAGACGAACAGCACAGCTTCATTTTATTGTAAGCCTCTTTGCAGCAAACAACTAATTTTCTGTAACTGACTGGCGTGAACTGACGAACGGCGTCGAATCCAGGATTTAGACACCCGGTAGGTGTTAAGCTCTGAGTCGTATACTGCTGTCTCGGGGGAAATTACACACAGGAGCAAAACCAATGAGAAACCAGATCTGAGAGCTGTCCTTCATTCAGAACATAATTAGTGCAATTTAAGAATAAATTTGATGCATTATAGGGAGGATAGATAGATAGATAGATAGATAGATAGATAGATAGATAGATACATAATCAAAATGATAGATAGATAGATAGATAGATAGATAGATAGATAATAAAAATGATAGATAGATAAATAGATAGATGTAATTTTGTTTATCATACATTATCTATCTATCATTTTTATTATCTATCTATCTGTCTATCTATCTGTCTGTCTGTCTATCTCTCTATCTATCTGTCTATCTGTCTGTCTATCTATCTATCTATCATTTTTATTATCTATCTATCATTTTTATTATCTATCTGTCTATCTATCTGTCTGTCTGTCTATCTATCTATCTATCTGTCTGTCTATCTATCTATCTATCTTATCTATCTATCATTTTTATCTATCTATCATTTTTATTATCTATCTGTCTGTCTATCTATCTATCTATCTATCTATCTATCTATCTGTCTGTCTGTCTATCTATCATTTTGATTATCTATCTATCTATCTATCTATCTGTCTGTTTCTCTCTCTATCTCTCTCTCTCTCTATCTATCTATCTATCTATCTATCATTACGATTATCTATCTATCTATAGGTCTATCTATCTGTCTCTCCGTCCGTCCGTCCATCCGTCCGTCTATCTATCTATCAGAATCAGAATGAGCTTTATTGGCCAAGTATGTTTACACATACGAGGAATTTGTTGTAGTGACAGAAGCTCCACAGTGCAACAAAAAAACAGCAACAGGACAGGACACAGGTAATAAAAGTATAATATACAAATACACAAATAGGCAATGTACACAACAGCAAAAAAAAAACAATATATAATATGGACAATTATGTATGTACAGGTAAAGTATGTGCAAATTTGAAATGAGAAATAAAATAAAATAATAATAATTCCAATAGGGTCCTCACACCATCAGTGCTCGGGCCCTAATAAGTGAGTGTGGTGAATGGATAATGTATAATAGTTGTGTGTTCCGCGTTTATTGTCGAGTGTTCATGAGATGGATTGCCTGAGGGAAGAAACCGTTTCTGTGTCTGGTCGTTCTGGTGCTCAGAGCTCTGTAGGATCGACCAGACGGTAGCAGTTCAAAGAGGGAGTGTGCTGGATGTGAGGGGTCCAGAGTGATTTTGCCAGCCCTTTTGCTCACTCTGGATAAGTACAGTTCTTGGAGACTGGGGAGGGTTGTACCAATGATTCGCTCAGCAGTCCGGACTACCCTCCGTAGTCTTCTGAGGTCAGATTTGGTAGCTGAGCTGAACCAGACAGTTATTGAAGATCTATCCATCTATCAAATTTATTCTTAAAATGCACTAAATAATCTGAAAGAAGGACAGTTCTCAGATTTTGTTTCATATTTTTCTTGATAGATAGATAGATAGATAGACAGACAGACAGACAGACAGATAGATAGGAGACAAAACAATAAACAAAAAGAACATAGATTATGAATTACAAATTTACACAATATATGCTGTATGCATTACAATAAATATACAAAATTCAAGGAATAACTTTATGAGTGAACATCACATGATAAACTTTACACAATAAAAAAGGATAACACTGCGAGTAAGTATTGCACAGACTCAAGGGATTTTCTGTAGCAGGTTTAGGTGAGCGATTAAACTCCAGTCACAGAGTCATGCTCCTCTTTACTGCCAGAGATCAGACACTTCTTAACAAACTAATCTCCATCTCTCAGATTACTCACAGCCTTTTGTGTGGCATTAATCTGATATCAAGATACAGATTTCTGCAACACTTCAGACTCCATATGCTAGCAATTGCATTAGACAGAGTTCAGTAAACAGCTAGATTATATTCTCAGACAATGCTATTGTTTTATTTATCGAACCGCTCTTAACTGAGCTATAGTTCAATTGTGCATTTGATTTCTTTTAAGTTTTTCATTAAGGTGAGCTATTGGAAATGTGCTTGTGCCTTTGACTACAGTTCACCAGACAGACATGTGTATCAATACCTAAATTAAACTGGTTAAACTGGGTCAGCTGTCAAATGGTCTGCATTTGTTTCGAGCTGAGAAAAGCCAGTTAGCACGACTGAGACGTTTGAGAGTCTGCCGCATTTCACACCTCACACCCCAAATGGCCAAGTGGAGAAGGTCTCGCTCTTCAAAGGGTTAACACTTTTATCTATGCAGTCTGTTAATCTGTGACCAAGACCGATCAATAGACCCTCATTACCTTTATCTTAGTAAATAATTAAGAAAATAGTTTGGAAAACAAACCCTTATTGCATTACATTTGTATGCATGGCTCACGCTTTCTTAGGAAATCGATTGATGGAAAAGTGCACAGATTTGATTTTGTGATTCATTTAACAAGAGTCCAAGTCAGTTACTAAACGAAACTTTGAAAGCATTGCCAAAATATTGTTTTTGTAATGTGTTCAAATGTTTATAATGTCACCAGTATTACAATATACATACAGTAGACAGATACAATGCATGAACTGATTAAAAAAAAAAAAAAAGTACATTGAATGCAGTTTAAGTACTTTTGGATAAAAGTGTCTGCCAAATGCATACATGTAAATTTAATATAAAATATCTACAAATAATATATATATATATGTCTTTATTATTTTGATATAGTTTATTGTGTGTGTTCTTTAATTGATCAAAAATACAGTAAAAGCAGTAATATTGTGAAAAATTATTACAATGTAAAAAAAACTGTTTTCTATGTGAATATATTTTAAAATGTAATTTACTTCTGTGATCAAAGCTGAATTTTCAGCATCATTACTCCAGTCTTCAGAGTCACATGATCCTTCAGAAATTATTATAATATCCTGATTTGCTGCTCAAGAAACATTTCTGATTATTACCAATGCTGAACATATTTTATTTTTATTTTTGTGGAAACCATGATACATTTTAATTATCAGGAATCTTTGATGAATAGAAAGTTCAAAAGAACAGCGTTTATTTTAAAACAGAATCTTTTGTAACATTATAAAAGTATGTTGCTTTTGTATTTTATTTTGATTTATTTTTATATATATTGTATTTTAGTTAAACATTTCAAGTTTATTTTGTAATTTAGCTAAGAATATTTTGTATAACTAAACTAAAACTCTTTTTTTATATAGCTTCAGCTTTTTAAAGAAATCCACAACTTCTATTAAGTCTACCAAACTAATGTCATGCATTTAAGCAGAATCCTATACAGATTAAAAGGGTTTTGAGAGCATAAAAAATAAATAATTAAACTCAGTGAAGTATGCCTAAACTTTTGACTGGTAGTGTATGTCTGACATGAAACAATAGAGTATTGTTTATTAGGGTCTCCCACAGGCAGGGTGTGAAACAGCTGTGACCCAATAGAGAGCCATAGCAGGGGATTTAGGGATTGTGTGAGTGTTCATTGGTCAGCAGACGGGCTAATTTGCATATACCATGACCTATATCTGATAGGTGGGAGCTGGAGACACCAGAATCTGCTGCAAGCAGAACTAGTGATGACTGAATGAAGAGCTTTTATTCTCGCATTTCTTTTCAAGTGATTTTTTGTTTGCTGTTTTTCTCAGTGTTTGCAGACATGAAGTTCTACTGCAGTTACTTCATGCTTCTGTGCATGATTTGCAACGTCAGCTGCACGACAACAAAGTACTTCATGTATGAGGAAGACGCACCTGGGACAGAGATTGGAAACCTTTCTAAAGACCTAAAAATAGACCCAGCGGAGGATCCTGAGACATCTTTCAAGTTCATACAGAAGACAAACTCCATCATTCACATGAGGCAAATCGAAGGGCTTTTAACAGTCGGAGAAGTCATCGACCGAGAGCAGCTTTGTCACCGATCTCCACAGTGTCTTATAACTTTTGACGTTGTCGCTTTTTCAAAGGAGAAGTTCCAGCTCATTCATGTTGAGATCGAGGTAAAAGACATTAATGACCATTCACCTCAGTTCACACGCAACGAAACGCATTTGGATATATCAGAAAACGCACCTTTGAACTCACGATTTCCGCTGGACGTTGCTGTGGATCACGACGTCGGAGACAATTATGTTCAAAGCTACCATATTTCACACACAAACCATTTCGCTGTTGAAGTCAGCACTCGTGAGGATGGAGAAAAGTCAGCCGAACTCGTTTTGATCAAGACGCTTGATAGAGAAAGCGAAGAGTTTTATACCATCGAGGTGATGGCGACCGACGGCGGGACTCCGGCGAAATCTGGCTCGATGACTGTTTATATCCGAGTGCTGGATTTTAACGACAACAGCCCAGCGTTCGAACACAACTCTCTCAAAGTCGAGCTCAGCGAAGATTCGCCCATCGGCTCACGTGTGCTAAAAGTACACGCTTTCGATCCCGATGCCGGGATCAACGGAGAAGTCGTGTACGGCTTCGTCGAAGGCTCCCCGAGCGAAGTCACACGTGTTTTCCAGATCGATCTCATGACAGGAGAAGTGACCCTCAAAGACTTTGTCGATTATGAGACCAAAAAGTCGTACGAGTTGCACATCCAAGCCTCCGATTTGGGCGCCAATTCGATATCATCCACCTGTCGCGCTATTGTCGAAATCGTCGATGTGAACGATAATGCGCCGGAGATTAGCATCAAACCAATGACTTCCACCAGCGACGGAGTCGCGTTCATTACCGAATCTGCAGCCGAAGAAAGTTTCGTAGCCCTTATTAGCACCTCAGACGCAGATTCGGGTCCCAACGGCTACGTCCGGACGAGTTTAGAAGGACACGAGCATTTTAAGCTGCAACAAGCCTACAGCGATACTTTTATGATCGTAACAACCACGACTTTAGACAGAGAAGCCATTCCAGAATACAACCTAACTGTGATTTCTGAGGATTTAGGAACTCCTCCGTTTAAAACCATCAAACATTATACCATTCGCATCACAGATGAGAATGATAACACACCAATGTTTAGCAAAGCCATCTATGATGTCTCAGTAATAGAAAACAACATTCCCGGGTCGTACATGACTACGGTGGTCGCACGCGATCTTGACGTTGGGAAAAACGGAAAAGTCTCCTACAGCCTAATCGACAGCAAAACGCCAGACGGTTTGCCGATTTCTACATTTGTTTCCATCGATCCTCACTCTGGCTCTTTGTACACGTTGAGATCCTTTAACTTTGAGACTCTGAAAGAAGTCGAGTTCGCGGTCAAAGCCAGCGATAAAGGTTTCCCGCCTTTATCGAGCATGACTTTAATTCAAATCCGCGTGGTGGACGAGAACGACAACTTTCCGTATTTCACATATCCGGTGTTACGGAACGATTCCGCCGACGTTCCGATTCCCTTTAACGCTCAAAGCGGCTATTTAGCGTTAAGACTGACGGCTCAAGATGAAGACAGCGGCGTAAACAGCGAGCTCAGTTTTCATATTCTAGAAGACGATGCTAAACTATTTTCCGTTGATAAAAACAGCGGCGAAATCGTCTTGAAACGAAAACTCACTGCACAATGTGGAGTCGTCCTGCAGATTAAAGTTTCGGTTGTTGACAACGGAAGAGAGCCGCTTTCTAGCACAGCAACCGTCCGGTTTGTGGTGACGGACATAGGTGCACAAGAGGACCAGGTGGTTATTTTACTCCGGTCCAAGGATGAAGAGACTCTGGAGTTTGATGTGTGGACTGCAGTGATTATTGGTTTCGCTGGATGCTGTGTGCTGTTGCTGACTGCGATTATTATCCTCACCGTGACTTGCACCATCAAACGAAGGCGAAGAAACTTTGGGAGAGATGGCCTATACGGATCAACCCCGCTTTCCAAGAACAACCCTGCCGGTTCAAACATTTATGGAGGCCCTAATGCCTTCCTCAGAAGCGAAGGCGATTCAATGCAACCTCTGTATGAAGATAAAAGCCTGGATTTTGAGGAAAAGGTGAGTGATTTTTGGCTGAACGTTTGGATGCATATTTCCATTTATACCAGCATATTAATTTGAGCTTTTGTTTTGATAGCTGTTCCTGCCCTGCAAACCTTTTGAGCAAACATTTTTATGGCAAGATGAAAAATACTGTCTGCAAAGGAGGTAAGAATGGTTGCAAATATTTTTTTGTTTGGTGTATTTGCCTACCTGGATAATTCCCATTTTAATTACTTGACTATAAATTAATAATAATCAAAATAGAAAGATAGTGAGGAACAAACGTTTGAGACCATTAGTGAAAATGCTTTTATTTTTATTTTTTTCCTGATATAATTAAAAATATTAAAATGTAATATATATATTTTTTAATTATAAATATTATTTTAAAAAATATATAAAATAATTATATTCAGATTATATAATCAGCATAATGATTTGAGTGACAAATAATCAAAAATTTGAGAATGAATAGAAATCTGTATGTCTGTACAAAGAGTCACGTGATCAATGACACTTATTTACTTTGATTATTCACAGAGAAATAGTGAATCTGACATATCTCTTTATTTTACATTATAGCGTTTCTATAACTTTGAGTGATAAATAATCATGAATTGGAGAATGAATATGAATAGCATCTGTACAAACAGTCACGTGATCAGTGACACTTATTACTTACATTTGATTAGTCATCTGTAAACAGTGCATCTGAAATGTTTTTATTTTCCATTATAGGCCTAAAAATCATTTATTCACATGTTTAAATGCAAAAGGTTTTTATACTTTTGGGCCCAGTTTTAGTTTTGCAACTACTGTCGACAAATACACATCATTCTGGTCAGAAAACTATAAACGTGTTTAATATGCAAACAGATCACTTTTTGATTATTGTCAGGTTTTAGTCTCTTTTTTACAACAGGTCAAGAACCATACGTGATGCGCTGGCATATTAGTCATGTCCCAGTGAATATAGTGTTTTGTTCTGCAATGGAATATCAATAATCAGATCGAGTGTTATTCAGCAGCCGCTAACAGATTTGATGTGATTGTATTCGCAGTGGCACCAGCAACACAGATCAGCTGAGCGTGAAGGACAGTGGCAAAGGAGACAGTGATTTCAATGACAGCGACTCTGACATGAGCGGAGCCGCTCAGAAAAGAGGCCTGACAACCTTCCAGCCGCTGGCCAGAGGTGCGTACATTATCTGACAGACGAGCTTTACAGTGTTTTCCTTGAGATTGTTGGCTTTGCTGCAAACACTGATTTCTCTTGTTTTCTAGTACTAACATCTAACATTCCTAAATCACAGTACATTTACTTTGCAAAATGACATAATGACTGAAAAAATGATTGAAATTAAGTGAGTTTTCTTTAAAACAAGAGGAACAAATCTGCCAATGGTGTCAGAAATATAATCTTTTTTTCCCTTGAATTAAATTTATTTTTCTGACCCAACTGGTGGATTTTTGCTTTGTTTTTAAGCATAAACTCATTTCATTTTAATACTTTTTTTTCAGAATTTATTTCTTAAATCATTTTGTTTCTCAGATAAATGTATCTGGATTTAAGAATGTTTAGATATTTCTCATATGGCAAAAAGAAAAAAATCATATATTTAAAAATATTTGAAAATATACAAAAAAAAAGGCAAAAAATTTTTTTATATATACATAAACATATTTTCTACAAAAATCTTTTTTGGCCATTTTTAAAATATTAAATATATATATATATATATATATATATATATATATATTTAAAAATATAAATATATATATTTTTTAAATATTTTGCCCTCCATATATTTTATTCTAAGAGACTTTCACTGTTTGCAACATATATTTAGCATATATTTAAAATATATTTTAGCCAGAAAAAAAAAAAAAATTAAAAAAAATTATTTATTTATGGGTGTTCAAACAAGACAAAAATACTGAGAAAGAAAAATATTTTTTGTAGTGTTGTATTTTATTAAAATATTTTACTCTTTGCCAGTAAATCAAGAAAAAAAATAAGTATAAAGTTTTTTGATATGCTTAAAAAAGAACGAACAACTTATATCATCAGCATCATAATTTGAGTGACAAATGAACATGAATTTGAATGAATATGAATCAGGCTGATTTTTGCAGTGCATTAAATTCCTCTGTGTTTTTCTCTTTAAGGTGCGTTCAGCAGCGCAGAAGACTGGAAGAGCAAAGCTCACGTTATCCAGACCCAAAACATGCACATCCCGCCTGGCAGCGCCTACACCATCGGATTCGCACCGGCGGCACCGCTTTACAACACGACCCATGTCACTTCCCATTCCTGGAGAGAAAGCCACGGTAAAACCAACATGTTGAACGCACAGCGACCCGTTCAGACTTTCTCAAGGACAGGAACGCTGCCGTCATACTCGGCCCATCAGACCAGAAGAGCGATGACGGGCCTCGAAGAGCAGATCGAGACGGTCAAAGATGCATTTCTGCTTCCAGATTCATCTGAAGTTGCTACCACTTTTTAAAAATCAAATAAGAGTTAAGTCTTGTTCATCGAATCTGATATTTTAGCTGATTACGTGAGTGTGACGGACTAAGCAAAACTTTTCCAGCAATTTAGCAGTCAGTACTTTTTATACTGGTTTGCCACAAATGGAAGTGTTTTTCCTTTCTTTTCTTATTTTTTAATTCAGGAAAATATATTTAAGAACAGCCTGTGTGACTTAAATTAACATAAATATTTTTGGTAAATATTTGTATATTTTGTATTATGTCTTTTCCAGTGAAAACCAACCCTTTTTTGTTGCTGACTCACTAACATGATGGGTTTTCTGTAAATAATTTTGCAAACAAGTATCAAACCAATTTAGTTTCTTTTATAGATATAGATGTTGTTAGCAACGAGTTTGTACGTCTTTAGTAAAAGAAAAATTAAGTAAATTTGTTTAGAATGAGAATTTTGGGTATTTATATTTCTGAAATAGTTGTGTAAAAATTCTTAAATATATGCTAAACTTTTTCTTTTTTTTCTAATTGCACATAGATCCTGATTAAGTATCTCTCAAAAAAGTTAGATCTCTTCCAAAAGTGCCATCAATACACTGAAAAAAATTGTGTAGAAACTATTTTCACTCAAAAATGGCTAAATTTCCCAAATAATTGGCACGTAACATTGAACTACAGACTGAAATAGTATTTTCTTGTAAAGCGTACTGCAATACTGTGTGTTTGAGAGTTGAATGCTTTCCTTGTGTATTTGCTTCTCTTTATTTCCCGGCTTTTTAAGCAGGGCTTAAAAACTTGTGCATAGACTGTACATATTAACTGTATATAATTTTCTCACCTCAGTGACCCAAATAAAGTACTTAGAAGCCTATTTTGTTGCCTGACCTCTGAGAATGTCTTGTTTAATAGCTGATTAGCTGTAAAGACTCATGCAGATGCAGACACATTAAGTTAAGTCCTCAAATCCAGCCTGTCCGATTATTGCACACACATGGCCTGTTCTGGATTAGCTGGTTTGTAACACAGCGGCCGAGTCTTTACAATAACATGTGAAGAATGAGGCTTAGAAAGGCACACAATCAGGCATATTAGTGGAGTTAAAGAGCTTTCTGTGAGAGATTATATGGCCATCTTCAGTTAGCTGCGGTGTAACAGGTGCAGACGGCCATATAATACAGCTATATAATACACAAACACAGTAGCCAAAACATCAGAAATATAATACAGATATAATACAACAGACTTTATCAGGGCAAGTACAAAAGATTTCACTTGGTGCTGATGTCAAAAATAACAAATAAACAAGTAGAAATAAAAATACATTTATTCATTTATTAATAATAATAAAAAGAATAGGAAATTATTACATATATATATATATATATATATATATATATATATATATATACAAAATAAACTATATTTTCAGTCTAAGCATACTTTAGAAATATACGGTAGTGACAATTTTTTTTTTTTTTTTTTTTTTTGCAAGTATACAAGGAATGCGACTTGGTACTATTTAAAATAATACATTAAAATTAAATTAAAATAATAACAATAATAATAATAAAATACATATAATAATAAAAACTAAATAATATTTAAAACCTATATATATATATATATATATATATATATTAGTGTTGTCAAATGATTAATAGCGATTAATAGCATCCAAAATAATTTTTTGTTTACATAATGTATGTGTGTATACTGTGTATATTTTTATATATATATATAAATACACACACATACAGTATATATTTTGAAAATATTTTCATGTATTTCCATGTATATATTTTAGTGCTGTCAAACGATTAATCGCGATTAATCGCATTCAAAATAAAAGTTTTTGTTTACATAATATATGTGTGTGTGCTGTGTATATTAATTATGTATATATAAATACAAACACATGCATGTATATATTTAAGAAATATATATTATGTTTATATATTAAATATACTTATATATAATATAAAATATAAGAATATAATTATATAAATGTGTATACATGTAAATATTTTCAAAATGCATACATGCATGTGTTTGTATTTATATATACATAATAAATATATACTCAGTACACATACATATATTATGTAAACAAAAACTTTTATTTTGGATGCGATTAATCGCGATTAATCATTTGACACCACTACATATATATATATATATATACACACACACACACACACACACACGCACACACATACTTCCTGTGTAAAGACATGTTTCTGTGTTGAATATTAAGTGACTACATTTTGTAGTTACTTGTTTGTGGTCTTGTTTCCAAGTATAAAAAATTTCACTTAAAAAAAAGAATAGAAAAAAATATATAACAATAATGATAATGATAAAATTAATAGTAAGCTATATATATCATTTATTTTTATTAATATTTTATTATTATTACTATTATTAATTATTATTATTATTATTATTATTATTATTATATAACTTGTGATGGTGATGGTGTCAAAATGCATTAAAATGCATTAAGAGTAAAAATAAAATAATAAAATATTAATTCACAAATACATTTAAATGCATAAACTATATATTAAAAATGTTTATATATTTAAAACATATTATATATATATATATATATATATATATATATATAGCCATATATTTCTAGTTATTTGTTTATGGTCTTATTTTTTGAGTTTGACTATAGTGGCATTCAAACTTGCAATGGCCTATTCTGTCATTCAAAGCTCACGTCGAAGACAAATAGATCCATAAATCCATAAATGGTGTCATCCCTCTGGAATAAACTGGTTTGGGTTATTCTCATTAGGATTTTTCCATATAAAAACCATGCAGGATTACACTTTTCCAGAACAGGAATAATGAAGCACAATAAAAAAACGCTATGAAACATTCATCATACAGGTGCTTTCATTCTGCGATGTGAGTTGCGGACCAAAAATAAATAAATAAACAGGAACATTCTTTCATTTCACTTTGGCCTAAAGGGATGTTTTCACTCGTGCAAATAACAAGAGGAACGGCGGCATCATCCTTTTGTTAGTAATTGCTCATAGCTGATGGGATATGACAGATTTCCAATTGCATATGAAGGGCAACTCCACAAAAAAATCAATAGCACATGAAATAGCTTATTGTATCCTCTCTCTCAGTGTTTTCCATATAGTTCAGAAGAGAGGCACAGAAAGAGGACATGATGCTGAGAGCAGGGTTAAAACTATAAGTCCTTCAAAACTCTCCCAACACGCAGATTTTAACATGTTTAAACATATTCGAGTGAGTTTACAAGACACCAAAATGACAAAGTAACTTTTTCACCACACCTAATGAATGTTTTATTTAAAAATACGTTTAATTTAGGAAAAGTCTTTCACTTAATGTAATTATTTTTTTTTATTTGTTTCTATTTTCATTTATTTTTAATACATTTGACCTTCATTTGAAGGAAACTATGGTGATAGGGATTACACAATAGAAATATATTAAATGCATCATGTATTCTGTGTCGGTTGGGTTAGGTAATGTAAGTGCATTTGTCATTATAGAACTGGGATGCTATACATTTCATAACAAACTTGTGATTTTACACAGCTGTTGTATGTTTGGGATTTTGAAGAGTTGAGAAAATCTACCATTTACTTAGTGAATTGCTAGTTTGTTTCATGACAAACAATAATTTACAATAAAAAATGTGTCATTTTTTAGTCATTTCATATAGGAACAGTTCACCAAAAATGAAATTTTTTCCAAAAATGGAAAGGCCATCCAAGATGTGGATGAGTTTGTTTCGTCATCAGAACTGGAGAAATGTAGCATTCCATCACTTGTTCAGCAATAGATGCTCTGCAGTGAATGGGTGCCATCAGAATGAGAGTCCAAACAGCTGATAAAAACATCACAATAATCCACACCACTCCAGTCCATCAGTTAACATCTGGAGAAGACAAAAGCTGAAACAAATCCATCAAGACGTTTTTAACTCAAATACGAGTCCATAATCCATAATAATGCTTCTTCCAGTGAAAAAGTGTTCTAGTCTGAATCAGGAGAGAAATCTGCACAGATCAAGCACCATTTACAAGCCAAAGATCTTAGTTAAAAGCATCTTAATGATGGATTTGTTTCAGCTTTTGTCTTCTCCAGGTGTTAACTGATGGACTGGAGTGGTGTGGATTACTTGTGGATTATTGTGATGTTTTTTATCAGCTGTTTGGACTCTCATTCTGACGGCACCCATTCACTGCAGAGCATCCATTGCTGAGACACTGATGCAATGCTACATTTCTCCAAATCTGATGAAGAAACAAACTCATCTACATCTTGGATGACCATTTTCAGCATGTTTTTAATTTAGAGTGAACTATTCCTTTAAGGCAAAGGAAGAGGATTTGTTCACTCAGAGGCTTGTAGTTTCAGTTTTGACTCATGGACAGACATATGGACATGCATTGTGTCATGAAAACCTCCAGATCCCACAACACTGTTCACTAGTTTGTTCACTAGTTTCCCAAAGGCTACTGTTAGTGCTGAAAAACATATTTAATGAGTTTCCAGTGGCAACAGTAAATGGCAAATGAGTCTAATAGTCTACGATCCTTCATATATCTTTATAAAGTGTGCTGGTGTAATTGAGATTAAACTAAACAGGCCTCAGCAATTCAAGCCACGAGTCTGTTCATCTATAACGAAAGATAATTTGTCCATATCATGCATTATGGGCAAAGTAAATTGCTCAATTATTTCTACGTCAGTGAAATTGTTTTGAGTGTGGGTAATTATGTTTCATATTTATGCCCATTAAAGAGATGATGTTGAGCTTCTACAGGTAGATTATCTGTCCAAACGATGACATTTATAAAAAGGTGTTTTTATTGCAACAGCAGCTACTAGCTATGCATACTTACAAATAAAATACATGTTGTGCTTTTCAAGTTTTGTTGATGGTTTTTCATAAATCACTGTGCCATTAAATGTAATTTTGCACTAAGATTGTGATTGTGATGGCTTGTATGGTAAAGTACATGAAAGCTGTTTGGTACTCTATTATTATCATACTTGTATTCTTCCCAAACAAGTCTCTTATTGAGTTTCTGTTGAACATAAAAATGTCTCGTAAGTACCTCAGACCAAAAAAAAAAACAAGACATATCATTCATTTTTATCTCATAATCTTTATAATCCTTATTTATTATTATTATAATTATTATAGCCATATGGTCCAAAATATTTACCAAAAAAAGTACATCTTTTGCACAAAATTCTTTACATAAGACATATTACTATTATAATATAGTTTATTAAAATTTATTCATATTTAATTATTGAATTAGTTTTTATGTTTTTCTTTTTATTTAAATTTTAGTTAAAGTTTGAGTCATTTTATTTTTCATAGTTTTTATACATTATTTCCGTTTTAGTTATTTTTGTACATCAAGTTACACTAAATTAATCTACTTGAAATGAAATAAGTTTTATTTTTTGATTTTATTTTATTTCAGTTAGAGTTTATTGTATTTCAAGTAATAAAAATGTTTTTAATGGTTTAGGTTTTAGTTAACTATAATATCCTTGGTACGTACACATTCATACAAACATGAAATTTAGTAAACAAAAAATAAAAAAATAATTTCAAACAAAAATTAAGAAAATAATTTCAAACCTAGCAAGAAGTACTAAAATGTACAAGCATGCCTCCCACAATAATGCAGAAGAAATACAGTAGGCCAAACAGCTATTTTCTGTAGCTAAACATTTTTAATCTGGACAGGATTAGAAACTGAAATTGCTTTATAATGAATGTTTCCTCACATGGACCATTGATTGAATGAGCAAAAACAGGCTTCAGCTTTCAAGCGTGTGGTTCTCATGTAATTGCCGGCGTTAGTGAGGCCCATGAGAACGAGATCTTGCAATGCTTACTGAACATAAACAGCATTGCCGTTTTTGGGGGCCTTTCTTGCACCTAAAAGCAATTTTTAACCAAATTTCTGTTATTACATTTGCAGAAATATGTCATTTTGAGCTCTCCCCATGGCTCGATTGGTAAAGGAAATATCATGCAAGAGCCTCTTCGGGTTTGCCATGCATAAACAAACAACTTTCATAATATTCACTTCTGCCAATTTCAGATCTGTACAGCTCACATTTTAATTAAAGCTGTGCTTATAATGAAAAATCATGAAGCAGATTTAAAGGAACGGAATGAAAACATTCTGTAAATGTGCTCACCCTCAGGTCATCCAAGATGTAGATGAGTTTGTTTCTTCATCAGATTTGGAGAAATGTAGCATTGCGTCACTGTCTCAGCAATGGATGCTCTGCAGTGAATGGGTGCCGTCAGAATGAGAGTCCAAACAGCTGATAAAAACATCACAATAATCCACAAGTAATCCACACCACTCCAGTCCATCAGTTAACATCTTGAGAAGACAAAAGCTGAAACAAATCCATCATTAAGATGTTTTTAACTAAGATCTTTGTCTTGAAAACGGTGCTTGATCTGTGCAGATTTTTCTCCTGATTCAGACCAGACCACTTTTTCACTGGAGGAAGCGTTATTATGGATTATGGACTCGTATTCGAGTTAAAAACGTCTTGATGGATTTGTTTCAGCTTTTGTCTTCTCTAGATGTTAACTGATGGACTGGAGTGGTGTGGATTACTTGTGGATTATTGTGATGTTTTTATCAGCTGTTTGGACTCTCATTCTGACGGCACCCATTCACTGCAGAGGATCCATTGGGGGGAAAAAAATGATGTAATGCCAGGTGTCTATGTAACTCAGTGGGGAAAATTTTTGCTCTTGCTTTGTTAAATTTAAAAACAGAGATTGCAACTTTAAAATAAAATATTGGGGGTGTCAAACACAGCTTAACACATGAAGCTATTTTTAAGGCTATAAAACAAAGTGTGCGATAATACATTTTCTCAATTGCGTTGATGAGGCTGTATGCATATTTATGAATTTTCAAAAGCAGTGCGCTTCATCTCACTCACACTTCTCCATAACAATACAACACACTGTCCTATTTTCGTCTCATCCAATTACGCCAATATCAAATTAAATGCAGTTTCTCAAACTGCTTCAGTTTGAGAGGAAGCTGGCAACTGAATCTGTTTTTCACTCACACTGTTGAATGGAAAAAATGAATCTCTATTATAATGGGCAATATTACTGATAATGATATCCAGTATAATATGAGTAAATGAGGATGAAGGGCTGATGGGGCTGTGAGGCTCTGCCCTAGATAGCTCAAAATCAGGACAATCAAAACACTATCATGTGATCAAACTATCGAAACAGCTGCACAAGTCTCCTCTCAAAATTAGAGCTTACCAGGGGAGTCAGCATGGAGTTGCATTATTATTATATGTGCTGTGCTGAAAAAAATAACAGAATAACAGAGCATGTGCTAATTAATGCCTTTATAACCAAACGGCTCCTGTGACTGATGCAGCTAACAGTTTTTGGTTCCCAGAATGTTAGTTCATATTTCTACTTAGTCCTACTTAAACACACAGACACATACATATATATAGTGGCCAAAAACATATTTTAAATATGCTCTAAATATATGTTGCAAAGAGCGTTATATGTTCACATGTGTTATAAGCAACAAATAAGTATATTCTTCAGATGTGACATATGTGGATGTGCTTTCTTGGATTGAAATATAGAGGGCAAAATATATTTTTAAATGCATTTAATATATATACATATAACAAAACAAAAACAATCAAACAACACTCGTTTCATCATTCCCCTCTTAGTGTGCTTATAAATTGGTATGAAAACACACAGAGCAGCATTTTGCATTCACGTAAAAAAGTAAACACTGCCACCAAGCGGTAAAAAACGTAACAGCAGTGGGCCCGTCTTGTGGAAATATTTTTGTTGACCTTTTTTTTTTTTTTTTTAATCTCAGAAAAGAATACAATGAAATAATTTATCTCATCCTCCAGTCCAGACTACGAAACAAAAACGAGAAAAGTGTGAAGATCTCGACAAACCAAGACAAAAATAATCATGCATGGCCTCTTAGGGCTTATAATTCTAAAGAATTATTAAATTATTCAGAACTATTCAAATACGTTTCTGAAGGCATAAGACGTGGAGAGTTTAGCTTTCAACACTAATTAAACACTTCATGAACCAGATCGCAAATAAATGTGGTGAGTGTAGCGACGATTAAATTACATAATAACTTTTATGCATGACAAATGCAAGGAAATACAGCGTTGAAGCTTGATATTTGGATCACTGATGTTTGAAAGTTGCGTTCGTGCGCATGCGCAGTCTATTACTTGCGTTCAGCTCGCCGTATTTTAGTTTCGGTAGTTCATTAATCTACAATTCTGTTCGCCTTTTTCGAGTCTCTTTTGCTGTGAAAGTACTTACATTGAAGGAAGGAAGGACTCCAAGCCATATTTTTTTTTTTTTTTTTTGGAAATATTAGAGACTAGAAGCTGGGCTCATACCTGCAGCAGGTGTATGCTGTTCAAAAGCAGTGTATAATAGGCCTATATCTCCAATTTATGTCTGTCCTCCTAGACCTGAACATACCTCAATAAGCTCTATATGTTTTTCCGGATTAAGGCCTAACAAGTATAAAAATCTTTGTTTTTGACAGAGAACATCTTGATGCTTTCTGTTATTTTACTGGAACAATTTCTTTAATAATGTAAACTGGACTCAAGTTTGGTCATTACCTCAAAAATCCCTCCTTACAAATATGGTTAAGGAAATCTCATATAAATTAGCCTAATTCTTAGAGTTTATCCTACAAAAGAATTTCTGCAAAAAAAATCAAATTGATGTTGATTTTGAGTGCTCTTTTTGTGAATGCTCCACTGAAACAATTAGTCATTTATTGTGGTCCTGCCAATGTACTCAGCATTTCTGGAATAATGTGGAGGTTTTCATTGTTGATAATATTTTAAAAACATTGTTCTTATCTTATAAACAAGTGATTTGGGGTTATTAGACCTATATCAAGGATTGCTCTTCAAAGGATGTTTGTTTTATAATAAATTTAATTTTTATACAAATTTCACATTCATAAACGCAAGTTTGCAAAGGGCAAACTTATTTTTATAGTGCTTGAAAAAGAGATTTAAAAGATGTGATGTCAAAATCTAAAAATAGTAAAGCAATGAAATGGTTACTCTATGCTCCTCCTTTAACATTTTCACATAAAAAATACTTTATGGTGCTTACTTACAAAGTACATTTTCTGTAAAACTGCATTGTAACATCCTATGGAAGTCTAAAATATGTCTAGTAGCTATATATTTGTCTGTAAACTGATGCTTATGTACCCTCTTCTCCTTTTTTTTTTTTTTTTTTTTTTTTTTTTTTACTTTTGCTTTTTCTTGTTCTGTCTTGTTGATGCATGTGAATTGTTCTTAGTTATACAGTGGGAGATGGCATTACCTATACATGCTATTTGTTGACATTAAAGCATTTAAAAAACACACACACACACACACACACACAGCAACGCTTAAACAACCATTGGCGATAGTAAACACATTCAACGTCTTAGTACTATAAAGATGCGTTTTGCATAGGCTACGTTTGATTCAAGAAAATGTTAAAAGCCAATTTTGTACGCTAAGCTTTATGTTTCTCAGATTTTTTTTTTCTCTCTGAGGGGAAAATGAATGCATAGCCTACCTTGTTATTCCGCTCTGAAGTCCCGATCTGAATCATGATTCATGAACCCGCTCCGTTCAGATTTAAATAAATGATTCGCAATCCACGCTCCGAAGTCCCATCTGAATTATGATTACGAATCATTTTCAGATCGTGACTTTGGAGCGCTCTGGTCCAATATGAATCAAAATATTCACCAAACTGCTCCGAAGTTCCGATCTAAATCAATTCACGATTGCAATAATGCAAATACAGTAATTATTGTTGTTCAGTGGGACAGAAATGATGCAATATTGATGTGCACATGCCCAGTGGCCCTAGAGTATCCAGGTCTGTATCCCATCTACAAATGATTCGCGAACCGGTCCACTTCAAAACAGTCGGTCATTTTGCGCCACAATGGTTTAACTGATTCTGAGTTTCGAAAAGCTCCATTTCACCCATCATCACCATCACTAAAATCATTACAAGCTTTGCCGAAAACGAATGGCTCTTTTGATCTGAGTTTTGCTAGTGAATCGCTTTAACTGAATGATTGAAGTCACAAGTTTGAATCAATCGGTTCCAGCGTAAATGACTCACTCAATTGAATCGGTTTTTCTGTTCTTTTTGCGTAGGCTATACAGCCATACGACACTTAGTACTACTACTGTCTTAGCTCGCTAGTTTTATGACATTACCTTAAATCAGAGAAAAAAGTATGATGTTTACAAAGCAAATATATATTTACCTTTCCAAAGATAACATCCAAAACAAATCTGAGGTAACTGCTTCTAACTAGTAAAAAAAAAAACACTCGAGCTGCACATCAGAATACGTGGAAACATTGTGTATTATGATCGAGTTTGTAGCTTAATTCACTTTATTTTAAATAGCTTGAGCACTGCAGTTCAGTTGCTGACATATGAAATCAGCTGAAAGCATCCAGTCTCTCATACCATTGAATGTTCAATTTATCATATTGTAATAAATATTTGTGAAATTATTGTTGTATTTGATTGTATTATATCTAGTCAGTGTAAAAAGAGGGTAAACTTTATCATTCAGCTGAACTGTGCTCGTATGTTTGAAACACATCGGCTCTTATATGTTATGTTATATATATATGAAATATATGAAAGTGCACAGTTTTCTAGTGTATTTCTTTAGCTTCTCAGATAATATCAATTTTATGACCTATTTCAGGTGCGTCCGAAATTACAACAACAGTGGTTACATACACATATATTTAATTGTTTGATCAAAATGATTGCTAAGGACAATTTAGTCACTGGATATTGGTAGCGTCTCTACTAAACTCTACACCCTTGATTCTGTTGAATGTAGAGTCCATCTGAATCCTGGAGGTTTTAATCTTATTCGGCCAACAGAGGGAGCCCACACATCTCACGCATTTCAGATTAGCTTTATTGCTGTCGAATAAAATATACTGATGGTATAAGGAACGTAATGCCTTATTTTTAAATCTCCTGTCATTTATTTAGTAGATATTGTGAGGAGGAGGAGATGATGAGAGCAGAGGCGAGGACATCGCTGCCGTGTCTCATTGTTTTTTTGTTTTTTTTTGTTTTTTTTTCAGACATGACCCATTTTAGAGGAAAAAGAAACACCTAGTCAACATTTCAGTAGTGCATCCTCAAATGAGATACGACTTGTGTCAAAATAATATCCAAGTATGCAATATAAAAGTCTATTAGAAGCCTGGAATAGTGTTTTTTGTTGTTGCTCCTTTCTCTTTGTGTTTTTGTAAGTCTGAACACTGAATGTGCACTTCAAGTCTTCAAAACACATAGACTACTAACAAACATAGAAAGCATGGTAATACAAGGAGATTTGTTGTGAAAATGAAGAGTTCAGATGCAAAAGCGTCTAAGTGCCATCTGAAATTTTCTTCTCAAATTAGCATTTTTCTCAAGCTCGTATGTTTATGTTCATTTCACTTTAATGGCAAAGAAAAGAACCTATTGCCATTAAAGCTAAATTACTGAACCTACACATAGGAGCCTGAGAAAAAAAACAACATAATTTATAAGAAAATTTCAAACGGCACTTAGAGGCTTTTGCATCTGAACTCTTCAATTTTTTATGATTATCAGCTAGAAATTGCTGTTTGTGAATCATGAACTGGAAAAGTCATGGAAACATGTTGGTGTGGGAAGCCTTAAAAACACTGAAAAAACAGGCATAGAAACTTAGAAATTGCTTGTAAATTTCACAAATAATTACAAAGAAACTGCAAGTAACAGTTTTGAAATAGAAAGACTGAAATAGTGTTTTCTTGTGCAATGTGCTCTGATAATCTATCATTTACAAAACATTTTTTGCCAGTGTATGAGAAGTTAATATGGTAATATAAAAAGGTAACATATGTAATACATGTAACAATTAATTTCAGAAGCAATGCAAGTGATTTTATTTTTAACAACACCATAGTTGTTCCCTCTCTTTCATCATTAATTGCACACATCGTCTAAGAAGCTACAGATCACCGACCTTTTTTTCACCATAATGTGCACTTGGACAAACAAGCCTAGAGCCCATTGTCACATCCTTTTATGCTCTGAATAAAATACATCTTCACAGATTGGCTTTGAGGATGATTGGAGATGAATGTTTTGTGCGTTCGGACATAATGACCAACAATTATGACTCACCTCTCATTTTCAGTCATCTTCGGGTGTCTGCGGCAGCTGGAAAGCATTGTTCTCTGAAGTGATAGAAATGTAAATGTGTGCAGTGTCATAGAAGACTGGCCAAGGAAAGCCTAGTGACGGCGCGGACCGCCCACAGTCACTTCACTGACTAGCTCATTCATGTTGAATGCAAAACTGGCAAGAGCTGGCAGAAATCAACAGTTCAGATCCAATCAGCACCAATGGATGCTCTGCAGTGAATGGGTGCCGTCAGAATGAGTCCATGATTTGACTAGATGAGTCCAAACAGCTGATAAAAACATCACAATAATCTCCAATTAATCCACACCACTCCAGTCCATCAGTTAACATCTTGAGAAGACAAAAGCTGCATATTTGTAAGAAACAAATCCAGCATTAAGATGTTTTTAACTTCAAACCGTTGGTTCCAGTTAAAATATGAGTCCATAATCCATAATAAAGCTTCCTCCAATGAAAAAGTCATCTGGTCTGAATCAGGAGAGAAATCTGCACAGATCAAGCACTATTTACAAGCCAAAACAGCTGCCACGGTTTGAAGTTAAAAACGCCTTCATGGTGAATTTGTTTCTTACAAACACAGTTTTTGTCTTCTCAAGATGTTAACTGATGGACTGGAGTGGTGTGGATTACTTGTGGATTATTGTGATGTTTTTATCATCTGTTTGGACTCTCATTCTGACGGCACCCATTCACTGCAGAGCATCCATTAGTGATGTAATGCTACATTTCTTCAAATCTGATGAAGAAACAAACTCATCTACCTTTTTTTTTCAATTTGAATGTGTAATCTGACCAATTTAAAGGAAGAGTTCACTCAAAAATGAAAATATGCAGAAAATTTACTCACCCTCGGGCCATTTTTGTTAGGAGTTATTAGCAAGTAAACTAAATGTCATGCTTGTGTAATACCTGGGACTATTAATACTTCTAAATGGGAAAAATTCTTTTCTATTTTTCTGTATTACCAATTGCAGACACGGCCTGGCTTGCTGGCTTGCGCAGTTTCATGTCCTTGGATGTAATTCATGCCTTTGTTGTTGTTGTTTTTCTGCTCTCTGTATTCAGTCCCTCTGCACTCCAGATTTGGAGATGTCCCTAATTGCTTTCTCATTGTGACTAAGAACAAGATGCTTTTCATATGAGGAATGACGTGAGTGTCAGATTCAGTAGCATCAGGCTGTCATCCACCTCCACACTCTGACCAAGACATGAGTTTATTCTAGTGCAGGCCTGACCACTGCTTTTGTTGACTTTGACAAATGTGGTGAAGGTTGTAAACAGATACTACAGCACTGCCAATCTTTTCACCACTGAACAGTTTGGGTTATCTCTCTATCTCTCTCTCTATCTATCTATTTCCACACACAGTTTGCACGTGTGTGTGTGTGTGTGTGTGTGTGTGTGTGTGTGTGTGTGTGTGTGTGTGTGTGTACAGACACTGTATATAGGCCTAAATTGTATACATTTGCATTTTTGCATTTGGCAGACAGTTTTATCCAAAATGACTTACACTGCATTCATGGTACACATTTTTTAGTGAATACTGCATGTTCCTCAGCTAATCATATTTTCATACTTTTTAACTGACTAAATGTAATTGTTTCAACAATGAACAGATTTAAGCTGATTCTAAGTTGTTTGAATGAATGCATTTTGAAACTATTATTATTTAACTAAAGTCAAGTAGATGCAAATAATTAATAATAAACTGTGCCATTTATTGATATTGATATGATTTTTTTAAGTGCAGAAATCTTACCTGGTTCATTTATGTATGACTGACAAATATGCATCATAAATTTATTAGTTTGTTTTGGTTAAAATGTGTAATCCAAATGCAATTCAGATTCAAAAATCTGAAATATAATCTCAAAAATATTATGTTTTTCAGTTAGATTATGTTCTGTTTTGGGCCATTGTGCACTTCATTCTCTGTCAATAACCAAATTGTTGACTGGTTTTAGGATTTGGTGGCTGTTTTGAAAAAAAAAATTACAGGAGCAGTTTATTTTTATGTTGCACCGTAGCCTTGCAATAACAGCGAAACAAAACCAAAAAAAAGAAAAAAAGAAAGAAATGGGGAAAAGCGTGGCCATGTGACAGTGACTACAGGTGGAGCCCCACAGAGACGGTGATTGCTGTTGATGCTGCACAGATGTGAAGGACCGCAGATGGTTCAGCAGCACAAACGCCTGATACTCGAGGGACTGAAAATGAAAAATATATATATTTATTTATATATACTCGCACATTTATATAAAACAGCCTACACAAGTGAGATCTCTGTGCTTTCTCCGGTGAGATTTCCCAGTGAGATTTGCTCTCTAACAAATCTTAGAAGTTGACACCTGTAAAGATTTGCAAATAAATACTTCTGTGTTTCCATGTTTGCACAAGAAATATCCCAAACTATGTTATTAGCATGATTCTTCCTGAAGAAAGAGCATAATATAATATATTCTTCCACCCATAACAAACTTTTTTGCACTAAAAAGCAGTAAGATGTACACCAGCCAATTTTGGGCCAGTTTGGGATTATAAACGATGCCAATAATTGACTTGGCCAATTGATAAAAGTGTTATTCTTTTCTTGTATCAATTCCAAAATCTCACGACAGCCAACATTTTTAATGAATTTTGAGTACATATTGTCGAAATGTTCATTTGATTTTGGCAGTTTTGTGCACGGCACATTTGCCATGATTTATTTTATGATGTATATATCACCAGTAGCTCTACATATCAGCATTAAATCCATTACTAAAAGACTTTATATGAACTGTGTCTACATCTTGTCAAATCAGAATCTTATGCATGAGGGAAATGGCATTTTTTCTTATTATTATCAATTTTTTATCAGTCTGCCTGGAAACAAAGTCATGTTTACAAGGTACAAAGTTGATACAACAAGCGCTTTGAGGGGAACAAGGTCACCAGTGACGTGAAATCTTTGAAAGAGGAATAATTACGATTTTTGATGTTTTTGAGTCTCCTCTTCTCACCAAGGCTGCATTTATTTCATCAAAAATACAGTAAAAATTGTGAAATATTATTAGAATTTAAAATAACTGTTTTCTTCTGTAATATATTTTAAAGTGTAATTTATTCCTGTGACATAAAACTGAATTTTCAGCATCATTACTCCAGTCTTCAGTGACATGATACTTCCTTTAATAAAATCTCTACACATTTACTATTTTTTTGAGGGATTTTCAGTACAACCATTTTTTGGGGACACCATTACTTTTTTCCCATGGCAGTCTATTATTGCGCTCTAATCTATTTCAGATAAATCCGCCTCCGAAAAGCACATAAAAACAAAATGAACTAGTGCCTCTAGATATTGCCACGAGCGTTAAAAAATCCATATCAGTCAACCACTATGAAAAAGCTTCATACTCTGAGACTCTAGTCTACATCTAGTCAAATCATAATCCCACGCAGGGAAACGGCATATTCCATGCTGTGCACAATGATATGAATGTGTGATATGAATATCAAGCAGTTTCTGTATTAGTTGCATCTGCTTAATATAATGGACAGAAAATAGAAATGGCTCTTAATTACAGATGCATCAGAGAAGTGTTAATGTGTAGTTTTATTACATATGGATCACACAATGACCATTTTACCCTTTTGCGCATGATTGAGTAAATGATGCATCACTGCACAATACATAACTAGAATTCAGTACAGCATTCATACAGCCTCAGGCCATCCAAGATTAAGCTGAGTTTGTTTCTTCATCAGATTTGGAGAAATGGAGCATTGCATTAGTGTCTCAGCAATGGATGCTCTGCAGTGAATGGGTGCCGTCAGAATGAGAGTCCAAACAGCTGATAAAAACATCACAATAATCCACAAGTAATCCACTCCAGTCCTTCAATTAACGACTTGAGACAAAAGCTGTGTTTGTAAGAAACAAATCTATCATTAAGACGTTTTAACTTCAAAATAAAATATGCTAAAACATTAGTCTATAATCCATAATACACCCACATATTTGTTTAGAGCTGTTTTGGCTTGTAAGCGGTGCTTGATCTGTGCAGATTTCTCTCCTGATTCAGATCAGACCACTTTTTCACTTTTTCAATGTCTTGATGGATTTGTTTCTTACAAACACAGCTTTTGTCTTCTCAAGATGTTAATTGATGGACTGAAGTGGTGTGGATTACTTGTGGATTACTATGATGTTTTTATCAGCTGTTTGGACTCTCTTTCTGACGGCACCCATTCACTGCAGAGGATCTGTGACAGTGATGCAATGCTACATCTCTCCAAATATGATGAAGAAACAAACTCAACTTAATCTCGAATGACTTTAGAGAAAGCACATTTTCAGCAAATTGTCGTTTTTGGCTTAACTCTCTTTATTAATTCAGTGCTCTTCATCGTTTTCACTTCTTTTTTATCTGGTTGTTACAGTGTATGTACAAAGTCAGCTCTCTTCACGTTCACAGCAGGTGTCATAAATAGGTGTCTTGTTTTATTATTTCACACTTAAGCTTTGCTTGAAAAAGCATGCTTGTGCTGTCTGTCTTTAAAAATAAATGACATTGGGTTTGCTCTCTAATGCAGGGAGTCCAGATATGCAAAACATACATAATTTAAACCTTTAATTACATTTGTATCAGCTTGCATGAACATCAACTCAAATATGTAATTTAATAATATTTTAATGATAGCACAATTTACATATGAGGTCCCTGGGTCTGGAAAGCCCTGATCTAATGCAATGACATCCATAAGTAGCCAATTACTCAAGTGTCCAAATACTTTTAAGGCCACTGCAGTGGTCATTTCTCTCTCTCTCTGACCCTTGTATAACAGTGTTTGATTTAATAAATGTGATTCATTTTAATTCCTTCATCATCATCATCATCATATGCCAGTGTTTTGTTCCTCCCCCTCCCACATTTGTGGGATGTAGCTGTTGCGATTTCCGAGTCATCGTCATGTTAGTCAGAGAAATGGTTGCCTGACGAGCATCACCATACACTGGGATCCGGGAACCGAATTAAAATGTAAATACAGCAACAGCAACATCTTTCCAGATGAGATGCGCGTTTTTCTCTGCGGTGCACGCGGGTAAGATGAACAACATTTGCATTGACTGTTTGGGAATAGTCTTTACTTATTATTTGACATCCATCGATTGCAATACGCGGCGATGGAGAAGTTACTGGCAAACTCGGCGCTATTAGAGATTAGAGTGAGTGAATCAATACCATAGCGTGATGTCAGACATAAATAATAACCATCGAACAGGAAAATATGCAACTGAAATTCACAAGCAAGCAAGTGAATCTATCATTCGCCTGTGAGACAGAGAGCAGGCGTTTAACGTCGTTCAACTTTTTTTCCAGCTCATAGCAGTCGCGTTATTGATGCGAATGCATGTGGCTACAATTCAAGAATTCGGTAATGCACAGTCATTCGTTCATTATCGCAAAATAAAACCCCGACAGGACATCATGAAGAGGTTTATTTTATGATAACGACCCGCTGGCTGTGTATTAACACGCTTACACGGTTGTCAGTTAAATAAATATATGGTTATGAAATATTGATCTGAGTCTAGGTTATGTTATTATTTTACTTGTAAAATAAATTGCAGCTAAGTAAAATAGTCAGTTGCTGTAGAAATGACTGCAACACTGCAACATTATTAATAGCCTATTAAATTAGATTATAGGCTATTAGCCTATTAATATGAAATAAATATTAAGTTAATTATTCTGGACTAAATAACTAACGTGGCTTCCTCTATTTTGCGTTCTTTCTAATCCAACTCTGTGCGTGTCGTAATTCTGACCGATGTTTGTTTGTTTGTTTGTTTGTTTGTTTGTTTTTGCATCTATCGAACGCTTTGCTTGACAGATGAAGGCGATTTTACTAATTATCGTACTTACCATTTTGATTCGCAAGATGGCGCAATTAGTAATTAGTGAGGATCCAAACTTAGCTAGCCTATGTCGTGGTGCGTTCAAGTCCTTCTGCGAAGTTCGTATTTACGTGTCGCTAAATCGTAATTATGACGTCAAGTGCATTTAAATCACTTCGTCTTGAGCAAGATGGTGATTACAGTTTTTTTTACAAAAAATACAGCAAGGTGTTTTACCTCATTGATGAATAAAGAACGTGCATTGTAATTGTACAATAATCATATTTTGTACATGCAACCTTGCTAGTTTTATTGTGATATTTTTACTGTCAGCTACATACACTGCATCCATAGCATCAACCGTGTTTTATCACCAACACACCCCAAATCGGAACTCACATGCAATTATGACATTGCGATGCCATACATATGCATTCAGCTCATAAACACAATCTTTCCGACATGACTTGAATGCATCATTAGTTCACAGTGTGCACATTCAAGCATAGGCATACATAAACAGGCAATGCTTCTATTAAATTATTGACTCTTTTACCTGTAAGGCGGAACTAAAGCCACCATACTGAGTGTTGCAATTTCTTCCTATTCAGTGAAATACAAGTGGACGGTCTACTCCCCTTATAACGTCTGATATTACTGAGTCAGAACAGTAGCACTGAAGCAGTGGCTTTTGTCTCATGTAACACAGATGTCATCATGCATATTACTTGTTTTGGCTTTAGTATATGTACAGCTGGCAGCAGTTAGCCTACAGTTATATTTGAACCCACTGTGTGTCTTCCACAATATGACATAAACAAATCTAGATGCTGTTCAGTACAGTGTCTCTCAGCTGGTTCTGCTTCAGGACCAAGAGTTTACATCGTGCATCAAGTGGCAACACCGCTTTTTGTAAAGAAACTAAAGAAAACTGTTCCTAAAATCAAACACTGAAATGCATTTAAATGAACTGCACAGACTCAACAATATGCAACAAGTCTTAAAAGCTAACTGGTTACTAAATATTTCTTGAATTTCAGTGCTTTTAGAGTCATATTTTCTTAAGGCATATCACACAACCTGTCCATGTTGACAAACAGCAAAAAATGATTTTCCTACTTGGTATTTCTGTCGTGTTTTCTAGTACAAATATATAAATATTCTTAAATCGAGATACATATACATGAGAAGCAAAATGGCTTAATACATTAAGTCTTGTTTTGACAAGACAAGGAAAAATATGCTTTTGGACAAGAAAAATAATCTTAATTTATTTTCCTTACTCCATTGCCAGATTTATTTGTGTTTTATGCAAGAAACACTTAATTTTGATGCATTTTTAAGAAAACAAGAATTAATACCATAAGTCATTTTGCTTCTCATGTAAATGTATCTTAATTTAAGAAAGACATTTGTACTGGAAAACGAGCAGAAATACTAAGTAAGAAAATAATTCTTGCAATGCATCTGTCCAAATTGATTAGCAAGAATTTTACAAAATTCATCGTCTCTTTTAAACAGTTGTATAATTTTGATATGATGCATGCTTATATATTTATTATGTGCATTTAGCATTGGTTTTATATGCTGAATTGATATTATTCATGAATTAACATTGCATTTTTCTCTTTTTTCAGATGACAGCACACAATATCTACTCAACCACCATCCATCGCCATGAACATGCATATGTGGATATTGGCCATACTGTCTTTCGCCACGTTTTTCACCTTAATTGAGACGTTCGACATTTATGGGGATATATGTACAGGCCTGTGCGTCTGTGAAGAAAGAGACGGGATTTTTACAGCCAGCTGTGAAAACAGAGGAATTAACAATCTGTCTGAGGTAACACCTTTACACTTCACTGCTTATCATCTTCTGCTCACAGGGAATCTGTTAAAGAAAGTCTCGCTCAACGATTTCGTTCAGTATGAAGGACTCACCATTTTACATCTAGGCAACAACGATATATCAGAAATCGAAGGTGGCGCTTTTAACGGACTCCAGGGATTAAAGCGACTGCATCTAAACAATAACAAAATCGAGGCACTAAAGGACGACACGTTCCTCGGACTTGAAAGCCTGGAGTACCTACAGATTGACTATAATTATATTAGCCACATTGAACCGAAAGCCCTGAGCGTTTTACGTCACTTAGAGGTGCTCATCCTCAATGACAATTTACTATCCGCTCTGCCAAACAACATCTTTCAGTATGTTCCTTTGACTCATCTCGACCTGAGAGGCAATCAACTCAAAGTGCTTCCCTATATCGGCCTCCTGGAGCACCTGAGTCACATTGTGGAGTTACAGCTTGAAGAAAACCTGTGGAATTGTTCTTGCGAATTAATTGCGCTGAAAGCCTGGCTTGAAAGCATATCTTACACTGCTTTGGTCGGAGATGTGGTTTGCGAGACTCCCTTTCGATTGCACGGACGAGACCTCGACGAAATCTCAAAGCAAGAACTGTGTCCCCGCAGAGCCATCGCCGAATACGAAATGCGCGCAGAACCGGCTCACAGCAGCGAGATCCTCTACAAAACCACGTCAGCAACGTTCACAGCGGGATTTGCATCCTCAACCATCTTGCGCGCCACAAAAAGCAGCCGTTTATCAGGAAAACTTCGCGTTAAACCCACTTCGCGCTCGTCTTCAAGCAAGCCGCAGAATTACGGTCCAATGTTGGCCTACCAAACCAAATCTCCGGTTCCTCTAGATTGTCCCAACGCATGCACATGCAATCTCCAAATCTCAGACCTCGGGTTGAACGTCAACTGCCAAGAGCGGAAAATCGAAAGCATCTCGGATCTTGATCCCAAGCCGTACAACCCAAAAAAAATGTACCTAACCGGAAACTACATCTCTTCAGTATGCAGTTCTGATTTCAATGGCGCAACCGGATTGGATTTGCTCCACTTAGGCAACAACCGCATAGCCATCATTCACGATAAGACATTCGGCCAGCTTATACACTTAAGAAGGCTTTACTTAAACGGCAACTTAATCGAGCGGCTCACCGAGGATATGTTTTACGGTTTACAAAGCTTGCAGTTTTTGTATTTGGAGTATAACGTTATTCGAGAGATCGCAGTTGGCGCCTTTCAACAAGCGCCCAATCTTCAATTGCTGTTTCTCAACAACAACCTCCTCAAGACTCTACCACTGGGCGTCTTTGATGGATTAAGTCTGGCTCGATTGAATCTGCGCAGCAACCATTTTCGAACTCTTCCGGTTGGCGGCGTTCTCGAAGACCTAACGGCGTTGGTGCAGATCGATCTCTTCGAGAACCCTTGGGATTGCTCGTGTCTCGCGGTGGAGATGAAAAACTGGTTGGAGCAGCTCAGCACCGGTACCGTGGTGAACAGCATCATTTGTGAATCTCCGCTGAGTCTCTCAGGCGAGGATATGCGATACGTTCGCGCATCTCATCTCTGCCCGGAAAGCTCAAATGCGCAGTCTTCTGTCGTGCCGCCCTCGGAGGAATCCTTTCCTGGTAGTACTATCACGTTAGAAACAGCCTTGGATTATGACACGCAGTATCCCGCGGTCCCCCTTTCTGTTCTTATACTCGCTTTGTTGCTCCTTTTTATATTATCCGTTTTCGTCGCCGCAGGATTGTTTGCTGTCATAATGAAGCGGCGTAAAAAGTCTGAACGCCTGGCTTCGGTAACTGCTAATGCGAGCTCCTTCAATGCAGTCTACACCGACAGGGCGAAGTCTAGAACGTCGGCAGGCCACGTCTATGAATACATCCCATCCGCAACAGAAAGCGCTGCAAAAAACGGCCCCTATAGTGAGGGAAGCGCAATGGAGAGTTACAGAGACTTCGAGGAACTCAATAGAGTTCTGGCATCCAATAATTCGGACGAAGACATCGGGAGCAATGCGATAAGCTCCGAGTTTAGCGCCGGCACTCCAGACGCACTCAACAGACATTCTCCTCTCTTGGACGACAACTACTTTTACCGAGATATCTTGGCTAGGGACCAGCAGGCCTCTTATAGGGGTAATTTAGCATGTAAGCATGGCACACATGCATCAGCTCACTGTGCGCCAGACTTTGACGTGAGACATCAATACTTGAGTCCGGAAAGGGTACAGCAGACCATGGTGTACTGCTCGACGCCAACCACCGTCTACATAGAGCCCAACAGAAGCGAATACTGGGAACTGAAAGCCAAGCTTCATTTTGAACCAGACTATTTGGAGGTTCATGAGAAAAGGGCGACCTTCACACAGTTCTGAAATATGGATTTTTCTTAATTTTTTTAGTTTGGGAGAAAACATTTTATCTGAGAGATATTAGGGTGAATCTCACAAAAAAAATATGATTGCACTTCAAAATTCAAAAGAAAGAAAATTTGTTTTTTATATTTTTAATTAAATATCATTTTATATTTATAAATGTATATTTTATTTTTATTTTGCATAAAGAAAATGAAGCCTAATTATTACTATTATTTTTTATTTTTATTTTGCATTGTGACATTTTGCTAGACAATTAAGCCAGTTTTCCCCCATTTCCATTTTGCAAAAAAAAAAAAAAAACTAAAATAATAATAATTCTCTAATTCTCATCAATGTGGAAAAAATAATTTAATAAATTATCTATACATCATATTTATAACTGTATATTTTATTTAGATTTTGCATAAAGAAAATGAAGCCTAGTTATTACTATTATATATTTTTTATTTATTAATTTTCTTTTGCATTGTGACATTTTGCGGGACAATTAAGCAAATTATATATATATATATATATATATATATATTTCACAGTGAAACAAATCTTAATGGTCCTTCAAACCAGGTTTTCTAATGCAAAATCTTTTTTTTCGTTTAAATGTTGGGTTTTTTGTGAGATTCGCACCATATTCTCATACATATCATGCATCGGAAACATAAATGCAACCTTCTTTTACTTCTGTATCATCTGTTTAATGCATTCAGAGGTCCATGAATGATTTCTGTGTGTGAATATAAAAGTGACACTTGTCTTAAAGATGTTGTGACCATTCACATTTATATCAAGGCTTTTCCTCACTTGTGATGAAAGGGACAATTGTGTTTTATGTACACATTCTTACCGGTGTACTTATCTATCGATTCTGCAGATCTTTGCACTTTTTTTGCACTGGTTAAATTATATTAAGACAAAATTTTTGTAACATTTCTATTGACAGTCCTGGCAGGCAAACCAATTACTTTTTAGATTTAATTAGCAATGCTGGGAAAATGAGTTTTTTGTTCCTTTTGCAAATTTTTGAGTTTGTGTACATTATCTAAAAGGCATATGCAGTAAAAGCACAAAATGTACAGTATATAACCTACAGCCTACAGGTCACAGTGGCTGTGCAATATTGTAAACTCCCTTTAAATGTTAGCGGCGTTTGTCCACCCACGTCGGCTAATAAGAAGCGGCATGAGAGCGGTCGTGGGAGAAGACAAGACGACTACAGGGAAAGTGTGTAAAGCCAAAAATGAATCCCCCCTTCCCCCTCACTATTTTCCTTCAGTTTTCTGATGTGTGACTCAGTGAAGGAAACAACAACCCAAGCCTCTTTTTACACAAGGGTTTGTTATTCAGCAAATGTCAATGAAAATTTCATGCAGGGCTTGAGGCGGTCTGGAGAGATTGTTATGCAAAAACAGCAGTCGCTGCGGCACGTCAGTGTTTCTTCTCGTTTCTATTGCCTGTACAGGATTTTGACTGAAAATAGCAATTATTTGATGGATTTATAAGTCACTATCATGACTATTATATCGTGTCATTTCTGTGTTTACATGTGCAAATCGAATGAATTACAGACTGAACAAAGTGTGTCAGTTTTTGCACTGATTTTGTCTTCAACACATCACAATATCCAGTATATTTGGAGCAGATGTTCCTAAATTTAATCTCATAATAACAAGACAGATACCATATGGATGTTTGCTTCAACCAGGAATGAACAATATAGGTAAAATGTTTCAGCTGCTACAGCTAATTTCTGGAAAAACCGTCCAAACTAGACACAGTATGTCAGTTTTTGCACTGAAATTCTGTCTTAAATAAATTGCAATATATCCAGTATACACTGCTGTTCAAAAGTTTGGGATCAGTAAGATTTTTTAAAAACTGCAACTTTGCATTTGATCAAAAATACAGAAAAACCAATAATATTGTGGAATATTATTACCATTTAAAATAATGGTGTTCTATGTTGCTATGTTAATATACTGTAGTTTATTGTTGTGATGCAGCGCTGAATTTTCAGCATCATTACACCAGTCTTCAGAGTCACATGATCCTTCAGAAATCATTTTAATATGCTGATTTGCTGCTCAAGAAACATTTCTGATTATTATCAATGTTAGAAGCAGTTGTGCTGCTTAATTAATTTATTTATTTATTTATTTATTTTTGGAACCTGTGATACTTTTTTCTGGATTCTTTGATGAATTATATGTTAAAAAAAAACAGAATTTAAAGTGAACAAAAATAAAATAAGAAGTGGTAAACAAAAAAAAAATACTTGTAAAATAATCACAATATAATATATATGTTTTTACTTTTATTCATCAAGGACAAATTTTTTACAAATAAAATATAAAACACTTTTTTTAAAAATCAGCTACATTTCTCATTTTAATTCAGTTAAACTTGATGTACTAAAATAACTGAAACTAAAATAAAAAAAAAATATATATATATATAGATAGATAGATAGATAGATAGATAGAAAGAAAAATAATAAAATAACAAAAACACTAAATTTGAACTAAAATTAAAATGAAAATTGAAAATATAAGAATTAAAACCAAAACAAAATCTCAAAGATACAGGTAAAGACATTTATAATGTTACAAAAGATTTCTATTTCAAATAAATTCTGCTTTTTTCTTTTTTTTAAAACATTCTGTTCATCAAATAATCCTGAAAAATAAAATATATCACGGTTTCCACAAAAAATGTTTTCAACATTGATAATAATCAGAAATGTTTCTTGAGCAAATCAGCATATTAGAATGATTTCTGAAGATCATGTGACACTGAAGACTGGAGTAATGATGCTGAAAATACAGCTTTGGTCACAGAAATAAATTACATTTTAACAGATATTCACATAGAAAATGCCTATTTTAAACTGTAATAATTTTTCACATTTTTCCCCGTATTTCTGATCAAATAAATGCAGTCCTGATGAGCAGAAGAGACTTATATAAAAATATTAAAAATCTTACTGATCCCACACTACAGCACTATATATGAAGCAGATGTTCCTATATTACATATAATTATATAATAATAATATATAATTATATATGTTCCTATCTTCCTGCATTTTTTGCCTCTTTATGATGAATCGCTTATTGTATTCCTCATTTGTAAGTCACTTTGTATAAAAGCGTCTGCTAAATGAATAAATGTAAATGTATTTAATCTCATAATAACAGACAGATACTATAACGATGTTTGCTTCAACCAGGAATGGACAATATAGGTAAAACATTTCAGCTGCTACAACTGATTTGTGGGAAAAAGTCCAAACTAGACACAATGACAAGATCTCCAGTAATCCAGTTCTGCTCTCACATTAAAAACCCCCTGTCAAGTGCTTTGAGAGCCTGTTTTGACAGCATCTGCACAGAAAACACCAGAGCAGCTTGTCAAATATTGAAGTGGACCGACTCAATTAAAGTCCAGAAGCGAAGCGGCATCTCAGGCTTCATTCACTCTGAAAGTCAAGTTTCCTCTGATTTTTGTTCGCATGTTCACGTGACCTTTTAAATACGGTTTTCATTCTAGCGTGACCAAATAATGTTGCTCTTTGTGCTGAACCCCGAGGCTGTTTGTATTTTTTCTGAGGCTCTGAGTGCCTGTGGCGATGCTTCACTACGCTTTCTGTTGTAAAGCCTTTCAAATATTGAGCGTTTGCGGTCCTAGAGTCGTCTCTCCATGTTAAATGACTTTCATCTTCATGCCAAAGGCTAAATTAAACTTTCAAGTTGAGTTGCTATAAATATCAAATTAATTTTAACCTAACTGTTCACACTGAAGTCAATATTCACTCAGAAACAGAGGTGTATAAGTTCAGATCAATGAGGCCCACGATCAATCACTCAGAAAAAGAAAACAAGTTGATACAAAGATTGAAACCAAGATTTGGTGCTAATATTTTTTCGAAGCTGTAAATAAAGCAAAGATTATTGAAGTACATTTTACAAGAAAATGCCATTTCAGTCTTTCTGCTTGCTTTACATTTAATTCAGTGTTACTCGCCATTTCATTGCAATTATTTGTGAAATTTACTTGCAATTTCTGAAAAAAAAAATGTTTTAAAGTAATTTTTAGCGTGTATTAATATTACCTTTTATTTTATATTTTCAGTAGGTTTTAATCATTTTTCTTATATGCTTAATGTTGACGTTTTTTATTAGTTCCCTCCTACAAATATTGCAAATATTCATTTTTATTTCATTTTCAGGAATTTTAGTAGTCTAACTTAAAAAAAAATTCAGTTAGTTGCTAAGTCAACATTTCTCATTTTTAAGTGTTTTTTTAAGTTTATCATCTAATATTTATTGATACCGATTTATTTATGCATTTTGCATACATGTTTACATTTATTTACTTTGTTTGCATGATGACATTATTTGCTTTATTTGCAACTTCCATTATCATACTTAAAAAAAAAAACAACGTGGAAAAAGTGATATTATTTAAACTGTATGCCTCGTTGATTTGAGCTTATATGCACTTCAGTTTTTGAGTGAAAAACATCATTTGTAAATAATTTAGGCAACGTTCACTGAAAAACTGAGATGCATGAACTCAGATCAATGAGGCCTACAACCAATAAGTTCCAAAAATAAATATAAAACATGTTAATTAAAAGAAAACAAGTTGCTAAAAAGAAAAGAATTTAATATAATGAATACTTTTTTGATGTTGTTGGCCAGTTGGTAAGTTTTAGTCTAATTTGATAACAATAACTTGCATTTGTGTGGAAAATAAAATCATCTCTGGGTTAAAATGACCTGATCACAACATGAAGGTTAAATAAAAATATTACAAAATTAAAAAAAATAAATGTAATATTTATTGAAGTAATAAAAACTTGTAAAATAAGGAACATTGTTGCAACTGGTCCTTAAAACTAGTTTCGCTTTTTCTTTTCTATCATATTTTCCTTTTATTAAAATGTTATTTTTAATGTATTAATTTTTATAAATGTGTTTTTGTGAGAATCAGATCGAACAGCAAAAACGTGATTGTTTTATACCAACCTGATCTAAACCAGATCTGTATTTTGAAATACAATTGTAGGAATTTTCAGTCTGAGTTTCCGGATCTAATTTCCAGTCATTTATTTAGTCATTTAGGACACAGTGCACCTGCAACATCACAGCAGTGTCTCCAGCGTTTAGTGAGCAAACAACAGATCTGTGTCACACGTGAAGGAGAAAAACCTGTTTTGGGATGCATTTAAATTCAGTGTGAACATCACTGCTATTGCTTGCACCTACACTCTTAAAAATAAAGGTGCTTCACGATGCTTTTTTGTCTAAATGGTTCCATAAAGAACCTTTAACATCTAAAGAAGCTTTCTGGTTCACAAAAGCTTCTTTAGATGTTCAGATTATAAAAAGGTAAGGAAGGGATGGTTCTTTCTTCTATGGCATCGCTTGAAGAACCTTTTAAGCACCTTTATTTTTAAGAGTGTACTTGAAAGTTAGTTTAGTTCAGTTTGCAAGTATGAGTTTGATATTGTATTTCTATGTCTTCATCAGGAAAACATATGCGAACCTTGAGGTTTAGCACCTGACCTGCATCTCATTTGCTGGCATTGACGCAGACGTTTTCAATATCTGTTTTTCACTCCCACACACCGGCTTGAAGGCCGTTTTTAACATTTCTTTCAAGGCATTGATGTTCTCTGGCCGTCTTGCGTGATTCTCTCGCTTAAGGACGTGCCTCGGTGTTTCAATAAGGAACGTGACATTTCTTATATATCATCCACTTTTCATCTGCCGTTCTGTACATCCTTCAGCTGGTCGTGTGTGTGATCTACACGCTCCCTTCGGTATCGCTCTTCTTCAATGTTTTCTGATGGATGTGAAACATGGACTGTAACCAAAGGAAGAAACGCCTGCAGATTTTACATCTGAAGAATTATATCAAATATACAAGAAATGTCTGGCAGACAGCTATATTCTTCAGAGACAGTGTTAAATTCTGTATATTCATACACTGTATGTGTATTGTAGGAACAGTTCATGCAAAAGTTACATGTATTCATCATTTATTTTACTATTATTTATGTTGCACTGTAAAAAAGGTTGGTTTTTTCTGTTTCTGTTTTTTTGAAGTTGTAAATAAAAAGATTATCGGAGTACGTTTTACAAGAAAATGCTATTTCGGTTTTTCTACTTAAAAATTTTATTCAATGTGTTTCTTGCTGTTTGTTTGTAATTATTTGTGAAACTTACTAGCAATTTCTGAATTTTGCAATTTTGCTAATTGATTCAAGGTTTTTTAGTATTAATTTTTTTATTTTTATATTTTAGGTTTTGATTTTTAATTTAGTTTAGGTTTTAATAATTTTTGTCTTTCCCCCCCAAAATATTTAGCTGTATATTTTTATTTTATTTTTTAATACTTTTAGTAGTTCAACTTTTTTTTTTATTTTTTTTTTTTTAGATTTTTCATGTAATATTTATTTTATTAAAGCTTTATTTAATGATAAATGAATAAAAAATGTAATGGTAAAATGTTATTTATTCATTGAATGATGAAATGAAATAAAATTCTTCAATATTTCCCCTTTTGTGTTCCACTAAAAACAAATATGAGCATATTTCTCAGTGTGTATTATGTATTAAAGTTTTAAATTAGCTGTTATTGTTTTCATTTTAATTTAGGCTTTTATCATTTTAATTAGTTTTTCGTTAGTATCCAAGGCAAGATTCCTCATTTTTAAGTTTGTATGTTTTTAAAGTTTGCTTTTCATCTAATATTTATATTTTATTATTCAGCATTATTTAAATTATTATTTTTTTATTATTCAATATTAACTCTTTCATGTTCGACTAAAAATAAATAGAATATTTTTCAGTGTTTTTATGTACTAATATTTTAAATTAGCTTATTCTTTGTTATATATTCATTTTAATTTAGCTTAAGTTGTAATATTTTTTGTCTTATTTTTGTCTATATTTTTTCCCACTAAATATTTCTATTTAGCTTAATTTTTTTTATTTCAGCTTTAGTACTTAATTATTTAAATAGTTTAATTTAAACTTAAAAAAAATGTTTTTTTTTTCATTTAGTTGCCAAGGCAAGATTTTTCTTTTTTTCAATTTCTTCATTTTTTAGGTTGATGTTTTTTTCATCTAATATTTATTATATTTTATTAGTGCTTTATTTCAATTCATCAAAATGATTTCTTTCTTTCTTTCTTTTCTTAGACATAGATAACATTTTTTTTTACATAGAAGCCTTAGTTTTTCATACTTTTTCCTAATAAATAAATGAATTCTTGATGTATAAATGGACAAATTAACAAATAAAAGTAGAAGTTCATCCTTCTGAGTTCACAATCAGTTCAAGAAAAGCGTTGCAGTTTTGCTCATTAGCAGAACATTCTGTGCTCAGTGGATGAACAGCTTCTCCTCATTAAAACCGTACCTCTGGCTTTACCCAGTATAGAGTTAATGCAGCTTCAGGCCACTTTATCAGTCATGTGGACAGAAAAGGTGAAGCAGAATGTTATTTCATGGCCTTGTTCAGCAGCTTTATTACCGTAATAATGTGATGCATCTACCTGTTAACTAACAGATTAACAGCGGTTAATGTGTTTGCAGTGAACGGCGCTGTCTGAGTTTGTCCAGAAGTAGGACCATATGTTCTCATTCTGACCATAATAGATTAGGAATGTAAAAATAAGTTATTGAAAAACCCATATGGATTAACGTTTCTTCTGGATATTGATTCTTATCCTTTGCCAGTGATGTTTATTAAAAGTCCAGTTGCTATAATCTTGCGTTTCATCTTAAATTGATGCACATAAATGTGCATAAACACTCTGAAATTGAGATTTGCTCCTGAACTATATTTGAAGATTAAAAAAAGATTTGAATGAAAAGTATATTGAAATACATACAGATAACTAATAAAACTGTCATTTTAAGCCTAAGTCTGTAGATGAAACTGGGGCTAGTTGTCACACTTCCGTTAATATTTCTCAGGGTGGGATTATTTTTCATAGTTCATTTCTGTATCTTGGTTGTAAAAGCGTTATTGAACATTTCCACCGATATTTACCAGGAAAAATGATACAGTTCATTCAAAACACATTGAAAACATAGCGGGGCATGTTGTCACAATGCCATTAAACAGCCTGTTATTGGCTTTTCAGATCAATTCAGACAGTAAAGTAGCTAACCAAAAGTCAAGTCATGTTTAATACAATGCTATATACAGATTGTTTTATAGCAGCTTCAGAATAATAAACAGAGGGAAAAACAGCATTAACGTTGTAAAATGCATCAATTATGAAACAAGTTCAATTTTAGCAGTAAAGTATCTCCAGCAAAGACAATATTTCTGTTATGCAGCTCAATTTATAGTTCAGTGTTCATTCAATTTAGTTCAAGCTCATTTCAGTTTAAATTTTGTTCTCATTTGATAGTGTCAAAGCAGTTAAATCAATAATATTACTGAAAATAATGGTCTTTTAAGCCCTAACAGAGTAAGATGAAGGTGACAGTGGCGAAAATGATCATTATTATTACTAAATGTAAAAAATATACAAAAATATAATACTGAAATTTCAATTTGGAAGACAGAATTCACATTATTTTAATTTATGGCAGATTAAAAACCATTGTTCAAACGGTATACCCTTTTTAAAGTTTATTTTTAGAAGTTTTAAATAAAACAAATAAAACATTAAATTAAAATTAAATAAAAAAGATTATTGGAGTATTTCAACCATTCTACTTCAGAATTTCACATTTAATTCAATGTTATTTATTTATTTCTTTGTAATTATTTGTGAAATTTTGTGATTTTTTTCTAAGTGTATTTAGAATGTTTTATATTTTAATATTATTAATATAAATAATATAAATTTTTGCTTTAATTAATTTTTTTGTTTTGTTTTTGTTTCTGTTTGTTCCTTCCAAATATTTAACTATATTTTTATTTTGTTTTAGTAGTTGAATTTAAACTATGTTTTTGTAAGTTTTGTTAATTTTGTTTTTCATCTAACATATTTTATTTTATTAAAGCTTCATTTCAATGAATGAAAAATGTTAAAATTCTTCAGTATTTCCTTATGTTCCACAAAGCAATTTCTGATTGAAAACTGTTCGTAAATTCTATACTAATTCTTCTCAGTTGGATTCCAGACCTCACAGTTACTGAGATAAAACAACTTCCCAGTGTGACAACTAGCCCCGGTCTCCCCGTTCTGTGATGACTCACTTACTTAACACAAATCCCTCAGAGTCCACGGCTAATTTTAAAAGGGGTTTGAGAAACCCGCCCACCTTTTTCCCTTTGCCAGGCTGGAAGCAACTCTTTGGCAGATTGCGAGTGTTAAAGTGGCTGAGCCGCGTAAGATCTGAGCGTCGCTCAGCGCTGGAAATGAGGCCAGATCTGGATTATATAAGCCTGAGGAGGCATGGCAGACTGAGGGGAGAGGACTCATATGACTGCGAGCTCACTGGAGGGGAAACAACTCAAATCTGCTCTTTTTATAAGTCAGCATCACTCCCTGATTACTTTCTAGAAGAGTGGGCATTCCCGTTCCCCGTATCAGCCGACTGTCACTCACCGGAGCAAATGGAAAACACGCGTAGCGTTTAGCTGAGCCTATAGTTCCCATACAGGTTATGCTGTTCGTCAGCACTGCTGTACTGTACGCACCTAAATGAGTCTGTGTGCATAAATGATTTACTCAGCGTGCATCGTGCCTCCAGGACTCCAGCCGCTCCGTTTTGGAAATAGCAGCATCCTCAACCCACATCCAGCCTGGAATAAAGTGACCAGATTTTTGAAAGAGATATTTCCTAGTTTAGCAGTCAAAATATCATTGAAATTTCATTTGTTATCTATGCATCAAAAAATGTGCACAAACAATGATCTATAATGTGAGATAAATTGAATCTTTTCAGGGTTTCCCAGAAGCAGAAGTTGTCATAGTTGGGTGAACTTTTATAGAGGTGAACGGAAACTTAAATATGTGACCCTGGAGCACAAAAGCAGTCTTAAGTCGCTGGGGTATATTTGTAGCAATAGCCAAAAATACATTGTATGGGTCAAAATGATCTATTTTTCTTTTATGCCAAAAATCATTAGGATATTAAGTAAAGATTATGTTCCATGAAGAGATTTTGTAAATTTTCTACTGTAAATATATTAAAACTTAATTTTTGATTAGCAATATGCATAGCTAAGAACTTCATTTGAACAACTTTAAAGGTGATTTTCTCAATATTTAGATTTTTTTGCACCCTCAGATTCCAGATTTTCAAATAGTTGTATCTCAGCCAAATATTGTCCTATCCTAACAAACCATACATCAATAGAAAACTCATTTATTCAGCTTTCAGGTGATGTAGAAATCTCAATTTCGAAAAATTGACACTTATGACTGGTTTTGTGGTCCAGGGTCACACATATTTTTACATTCTCATTTGCCCCAGTAGCAAAAGAAAAATTCATGAAAGCTATGACTTTCCAAAGGAGAGAGATTGATTATGAGATTGATTATGGTCAAAGGAGGTAAGAAAACACAAACAATATATAGAAACAATTTTCACTCAGTAATTGCTAGTAACACACTGAATTAAAAATGAAATTTTGAATTGGAAAAACTAAAAAAAAAAAATTGGTTTTTGTTTTTTGACTTGTGTAAAAAACAATTCAATAATAGGCTTATTTGTTTTATTTACTAAAATTGTATTTGTTAAAATTATTTTACCGTGTATAGTAAATGTACATTAAAAAAAAAAAAAATCTGCTAGATTTACAATGTTAATAATCATGGAAACACATCATCACAGTCTGTAAAAAGGGCCAATATTTAACATTTATTTATTTTTATTTATTTATTTATTTATTTATACATTTTTTGACTATTTATTATTTTCAGTTCAAACTGTACAGCATAAGTCTTCAACCCTGCTCCTGGGGACCCACTGTCCTGCAAAGTTTGCCTCAGAACAGCTGCATGTGTTTTCAAGTGACCCCGAAGAGCTTGATTAGTTGTGTGTGATTATTGGAGCTAAAGTCTCCAGGATAGTGAGTCCCCAGGAGCACTGAAGACCTCTGGTATACAGTATTTGTTTTTCAAATGTTAGTTTATGTTTATGCTTTTGAAAGTATTATTATCATTATTACTGTTGTAATAGAGTCGGACTTGTAACCCGAAGGTCGTGGGTTCGAGTCTCAGGTCCGGCAGGGATTGTAGGTGGGGGGAGTGAATAACCAGCACTCTCTGCACCCTCAATACCACGACTGAGGTGAGACCCTTGAGCAAGGCACCGAACCCCCAACTGCTCTCCGGGCGCCGCAGCATTGTGTGTGTGTGTGTGTGTGTGTGTTTGTTCACTACTCACTGCTGTGTGTGTGTGTGTGTGTGTGTGTGTGTGTGTGTGTGTGTGTGTGTGTGTGTGTGTGTGTGTTCACTACTCACTGCTGTGTGTGTGTGTGTGTGTGTGTGTGTGTGTGTGTGTGTGTGTTTGTTCACTACTCACTGCTGTGTGTGTGTGTGTGTGTGTGTGTGTGTGTGTGTGTGTGTGTGTGTGTGTGTGTGTGCGTGTGTGTGTGTGTGTTTGTTCACTACTCACTGCTGTGTGTGTGTGTGTGTGTGTGTGTGTGTTTGTTCACTACTCACTGCTGTGTGTGTGTGTGTGTGTGTGTGTGTGTGTGTGTGTGTGTGTGTGTGTGTGTGTGTGTGTGTGTGTGTGTGTGTGTGAGTGTGTACTGGTTTTTGTGGTTTACGGGGACAAAATTTGTTTAATGACATGGGTATGACAGAGGTATTACAATTTGAAGATGGTTTATGAGGACACTGTCTATGTCCCCGTAATTCAAAAGGCTTAAAAAACATACTAAATGGTGTTTTTTTGAAAATCTAAAAATGCACAAAGTTTCCTGTAAGGGGTAGGTTTAGGTGTAGGGTTGGTGTAGGGCAATAGCCCATACAGTTTGTATGGTATAAAAACCATTACGCCTATGGAGAGTCCCCGTAAACCACAAAAACAAACATGTGTGTGCATGCGTGCACACACATTTGTTCACTACTCACTGCTGTGTGTGTGTGTGTGTGCGTGCGTGCGTGTGTGTTTGCGTGTGCGTGTGTGTGTTTGTTCACTACTCACTGCTGTGTGTGTGTGTGTGTGTGTGTGTGTGTGTGTGCGTGTGTGTTTGTTCACTACTCACTGCTGTGTGTGTGTGTGCGTGTGTTTGTTCACTACTCACTGCTGTGTGTGTGTGTGTGTGTGTGCGTGTGTGTTTGTTCACTACTCACTGCTGTGTGTGTGTGTGTGTGTGTGTGTGTGTGTGTGTTTGTTCACTACTCACTGCTGTGTGTGTGTGTGTGCGTCTGTGCATGCGTGCGTGCATGTTTGTTCACTTCTCACTGCTGTGTGTGCGCTTGGATGGGTTAAATGCAGAACACAAATTCCGAGTATAGGTCACCATACTTGGCCACACGTCACGTCCTTTCGTTTTCCGTTCCCAAAATGCACTGGGGGTGGGGGGTTCCAAGTTGTAAATAAAACAATGATTACTGGATGTTTTAGTACATGTTTTACAAGAAAATACAATTTTCTACTCGATTATTCCTCGTTTAATTCTGTTTCTTTGCCACTAACTGTGATATTTACTAGCCATTTCTACGCCTTTTTTTTTCCCAGTAGGGAATTTACTGTTACTGTGTTGTGACAACTGACCTTTCCGGGAACGTTAAAATTGTGCAAAACAATTCAGACCCTGTTATACGACACATACAAACAGTATTACTTTGATTTAACATAAATAGTTAGTATGTGACTACCTTGAAAGCGATAATGGTGTCTTTTTGATAATTGATGATAGTAGTTCTCGACCAGGTTCAGTTCTTCTTGGTTAAAATAGCGATGCGCGACCAAGTAATCATATAGTTTGCAAAATAATAAATACACATTGCTCTGGTACCCAATGCTTGTGCACAAAGTAACTTTTAAATAATACATAAAGTCGTCTATCTCAGTCCCTGATAATAATGCACGGCTAAACTAGTACAACACGTTTGCTTAATGAAACTAGCATGCACTGTGGATGTCAGTCCGCATTATGTTGGACATTTTGGAGTTTATTTTGCAGTAGCTGCAAGCAGCGGGCGCTTGCTGTTCTGACATTTACATCAGCCCGGGCTCGTCCTGCTGATGTGTGCCAGTATGGGGGCAAAATAAATGCTTTAATCATTTTCTCTCTGGTTTTTTAAACGTGGTGTAAGTGGCCGTTCAAACAGACGCACGCAGTCCTGTGTTAAAAACAGCAGCATGAAATGAAATGGATTTGAATGAAGGCGCATTAACTCAGGCACGCAGCTGTGAACATTCAAAACACTTAAGATGTTTATTGTGAGCCCTGAGTCATCTGATTGACCCGTTGTCTTTTAAAACAGCATGTATTTGCTGTGCTAAAACTACTTTTAAAAAAGATGCGACGGATTTCTGACATTTTGCTAATGTCTTTACCAAACCCCGCCCAGCACATACACATCACCCTGGTTAGTTTTGTTAGTTTGCTCCTACTAGTAGATGTAACTATACCAGCTGGCTACAAAAACATCTTTCTCCATTGATGGCCTTTTATGTGAAGTAACATTTTATACAGCGTTTATTTTTTAACGTAAGAGCGGGCGCGCCATTTTGAATGTGCACGGCTTCCAGTTTCATTCGCTTCCAGTTATTTTAGCTGTACAAACATGACATTATAGTTCTTTATTTTGCAAACTGGCATTTCTTATCATATTATTGTCATTTATTATCATATTCATAAACACACTGGTTTGTAGAGCAAATATTTTTACTGTTTACTGCACTTTGTTATTCTTCTAGCGGCAAAATAATACAGATTTTTTCAAAGCAACTTTACATTAATAAATAGGAAAATGTTGAAAAAGTCACCATGAAACAAATTCAGTTTAAGATAGCCTAAAGCAGCTCTACAGAAGATAAGTGTCATTATTCAGTTCAGTGTTGATTCAATTTAGTTATAACACTGTCAAAATTCATCATTTATAAAACGACTTTCATTTCAGCTACATAAATGCTCTTCTGAAAGTAGTTGTTTTCCGACAAAATATTTTGCAAGCAACATATACATTTATCACTATTTGAGATGATTAAATCTAAACTGTCATGCTTTTTTCTTTTAATGCTTTATTACTTTTAGTATTTCTTATGCATTCTATTCAAAATATTTTCAGACACATTTGTTTCACCTTTCATATATCAGCAAAATATGACAAAAATAAATAAATCTTGTTTTTTCTTTACATTACCTTATCCAATCATATATTTTTTTTTACCAAAAACATATTTCTTTGTGTGCTTTTAAAGCAAATATATAAAAACTCATAGAAATGTTCTATAAAACCCCTCATAAATTATTTATTTTGACCTCCTGAAGCGAATGATCAGCATTTTCTGAAGGTTAAGCATCTCATCAAACTCAAGGCTTCTTTTATTATTTGCTGAAAAAGAAAAATGACTTCATTTTTAAGTGTTCCAGGCCATATTTTGTACCCTATTCATGAAAAGTGCCTCATGAATAAAATATACTCTCTCCACCGCAGCAGCAACACCTTAAAAGAACTTTGTTATACTTGGATGATATTTCTAGTGTCTCTCTTACATTCATCTTCCAAGCATATTCTAGTTAGAATGGAGATCGTGTAGTATAGAATATTTCTTTTAAAACTCCCATTTCTAGCGATATTCCTCCCTATAGCGGTGTCAGGCTGTTTCCAGGCTAGAATTACACAGCTTGACAGATTGAGGTTGAAAATGTCTCAGGTGAAGACGTGCTGTTCCACACATCCTTCATGACCTTGGGTAAAATACCGCACATCTCCCAGCGATTAGAGGAGATTATAATCATTCTGAAAGCTCATGAGCGACACGTGAAGATACCAGAATAACCCCAGACAGATCTTGTTCCACGAGTTTCATGGTAGAAACCAAACACTGTCTATCTACACTAGAACCTTCACCTCAACACAGATCTTGGTTTTTAAAAGAAGTCTCTTCTGCACCAAGGCTGCATTTATTTCTATATGAAATATATTGTGAAATGTAATTTATTTCTGTGATCAAAGCTGTATTTTCAGCATCATTACTCCAGTCTTCAGTGTCACATGATCCTTCAGAAATCATTCTAATATTCTGATTTTCTGTTCAAGAAACATTTCTGATTATTAGCAATGTTGAAACAATATTTTTTCCCAAAAATTTTTTTGTGGAAACAGTGATACATTTTATTTTTCAGGATTCTTTGATGAACAGAAAGTTCAAAAGAACAGACCGTATTTGAATTAGAAATCTTCTGTAACATTATAAATGTCTTTACAGTCAATTTTGATCAATTTAATGCATCTTTGCTGAATAAAAGTATTAATTTCTATTAAAAAAAACAATAGTATTTTATTCAATATAATCAGACAGATATGATGGAGATATGAAACTGTACAACATATGATCTATGTGTTTTATTGGTGTTATTTTAGTATAAATGAGACAGTAGTTTTTATTTATTTTTGTTTATGTAATTTTTAGTGTTTTTTTTATGTTTAAATGTTTTGTATAGCCTTGGCAACTTGTGTGTGTGTGTGTGTGTGTGTGTGTTTTAGTTAACAATTATAAACCTGGTCTTCACTGTCACCTTTGATCATTTTAATGTGACCTTGATGAATAAAAGTATCAATTTTAATTTGATTTTATTGCAGTTAACCTTTATTTTATTTTTATAAAAATATATATTATGATTATTTTATAAGTATTATTCTTTTTTAATTTACCACATTTTTTATTGTTTTTCTTTTAGTTAACTATAATAACCCTGGTCTTTACTATCACGTTTGATCAATTTAATGTGTCCTTGATAAATAAAAGTATTAATTAATTTCTATATTTAAAAAAACTTGTAGTGGTAGTATATTTTATCAGCAATAAATAGGTGAAAAACTTTGTGTTTTACTTTCTTTACTTTGGGCTCAAACTTGAGTTTACAGAGTGTAACTTGTTGATTATATTAGGACTCAGTGTAAGATGTTTCACCTCTATCCTGTCTATAAAAAGTGAAAGGGAAGGAAGTCAGAAACTCATTTAGTAGCAATATTCAGGCAGACAGCCACACACAGAACAATCTTTATATAACACATAATTACAGGCTTTACTTAAGCCTTGTTTCAGAGTAATTGACTTCAGTCTCAGTTCTTTCCTTCAATCACTGCGCTCTGTAATACTATTAGCACTTTGACATGTAATCGTCTCTCTCCTGCATTTAAATGAAGCTGCCGTCGCTGAACGTGACTCTGGCAGTTATCAGCTGATGGCAGCTGCGGCTGGACGTCCCATCAAGGACATGTCCTTCCTCATTGGCGGGACTCGAGCGCGTCAAACCCTCTTTATGCACAAGGAGGCTTTATTTATAATGCTGGAGGGGCTTCTCAGTGTAAACTTTCTGTGAAACTTATGGCCTTTTTTTAGATTTACCAGTTTTATCAGATAAATAATGTTTTAACTTGAGTGTTTAAGTTAAATTAATGTGTAGTGGATGTAATTATGGTTTTAAAAACAAAACAGTAACAAGACTGACAACTTGAACTGAACTGAAAGAACACTGAACTGACTTGAGCTGAAAAATTGAACATTTCATAACTGATTAAGTTGAACTGAATTGAATCAACATTGAACAGAGCTGAATAAAGACACTGTTGTCTTCTGTAGAGCTGCTTTATAGCTAAATTTAACATTGATAGTTAGGCTATTGAACTAAACTAAATCAACACTGAACTGAACTGAATCAACAATGAACTGAATTAAGCTGAATAATAACGCTTGTCACTTGAATCGTTTAATAATTAATGAACTTTGCAACTTTCACACAGTTATTGAACTGAATTGAATCAATAATGAACTGAATTGAATTACTGATGAACTGAATTGAATTACTGATGAACTGAATTGAACTGAATAACAACAATACTGTCTTATGTAGAGCTACTTTACAGGTGAAACTGAATTTATTTCGTAAATGATGAACTTTGCAACACTGACAGTTACTGAACTGAAATGAATCAATGTTGCACTGATTTGAATCAATGTTTAACTGAATTGAATCAACATTGAACTGATTTGAGCTGAATAATGACATTATCGCTGAATCGTTTAACAATTAATGAACTTTGCAGCTTTGACATTATTGAACTGAATTGAATAAAGATTCAACTAAATTGAATCAATGTTGAACTGAACTGAATCAATGCTGAACTGAATCGAGCTGAATAATGACATTAGAGCTACTTTACAGGTGAAATTGAATTCATTTCATAATTGACAAACTTTCCAACATTGATACTGTTATTGTACTGAATTTAATCAAAATTGAACTGATTTAAATCAATGCTGAACTGAATCAAATCAATGTTGAATTTAATTAAATCAATTTTGAACTGAACTGAATCAATACTGAACTGAATCGAGCTGAATAATGACATTAGAGCTACTTTACAGGTGAAATTGAATTCATTTCATAATTGACCAACTTTGCAACATTGATACTGTTATTGCACTGAATTTAATCAAAATTGAACTGATTTAAATCAAAGCTGAACTGAATCAAATCAATGTTGAATTTAATTGAATTAATTTTGAACTGAATCAATGTTGAACTGAACTGAGCTGAATAATGACATTATTCTGTAAAGCAGAGCTGCTTATAGCTGAATTGAACTCGTTTCTGTTTCATAATTGATAAACTTTGCAACACTGACACTTAAACCAAAAATGAATCAATATTAAACTAAACTGAGCTGAATAATGGCACTATTGTCGTCCGTAGAGATGCTTTACAGCTGAAATTGAATTAATTTCATAACTGATGAACTTTGCAACATTGACACTGTTATAAAACTGAATTGAATCAACATTAAACTGAGCTGAATAATGCAATGCAAAAGCCATTTCAACCGAGTGTGTCATTTACGCTAGGAACCGCTCCAATTGATTCAAACTCGTGACTCGTGATCATTCAATTCAAGTGATTCTCTAGCAAAAACCAGATCAAAATAGCCATTCATATTCGAATTTTGACATCGCCTGTAATGATTTTAAAAAGCACGTATAGTGATGGGTGAAAAGGAGATTTCTGAAACTCAGAATCAGTTAAACCATTGTGTCACAAAATGATTCAGTGTTTTGAAGCACTCAAATTGGATTGTGGATCACGAATCATTTGATTCAGAACGGGACTTCGGAGCGGTTTCGTGAATCTTTTGATTCAGATCAGAACTTTGGAGCGGGTTCGAGAATCATTTTGCGAACTGGACGATTCGTGATCTGTGCAACAAAGTCACGATCTGAAATAATGGTTAGCAAATCATTATTTAGATGGGACTTCGGAGCGCGGATCACAAATCACTTGATTTAGATCGGAACTTCGGAGCGAGTTCACAAATGTTTTGATTCAGATCGGTACTTCGGAGCACGTATTGCGAATATTTTTTTCAGATTTCTTTTTTTTTATTAGACAGTACAAAACATCAAACCATTAAGACATGTATAAAAACAAAGAAAAAATTTGCAATCTGCACTACGAAGTCACGATCTGAAATGATGTTTAGCGAATCATTATTTAGTTATTCATTTTAATTTTGAATAATTAAATATGTAAATTATAATTTTTTAAATCAAATTTGTTAAATTAATTTCAAAATTAATTAATTATTTTTTTTACATTTCATGCAAAAAATAAAATAAATAAAAATAAAAAATATAAATGAAGATATGCTTCAATGGCATGTTTTTTTGTGATATGGTATGGTGGTTCAAATCAGTGGTCATCTCTGGTCTAAATTATAACATATAGTCATTTTAAAACATAAGAGCAATCCATTTGACTCTGATGGCTAATGAATATGTGCCGAGATCAGAAAGTCAGAAGACTTTGCTAAAAAAAAAAAAAAAAAAGAAAAAAAGAATTGGAAATTTACTGATAGTCTACTGAGTCTTTATCTTTCATCTCATGTTGATAGCTGATAGTGATCAGTCTGTCAGCGGTCGATTAACCCTGAGCTAATGCTGTAGATTCATTAACTACACACAGAAACAGGGACACTTAATGCATTAAATTCCCAAATGCATATGTAAAATAATTTACGTATGCTGTCAATGAATCTTGTATATTTTGTCTAACATATGAAAATATATGTATCAGAACCACACTTTACAATTACTAATGAGATCACAGTGTATTATTTTATTAGATATTAATAAAATACATGTTATAAATATATTTTATTATGAATATATATTTAAAAATATGTATAGTTTATATCTGACCCTGGAGCACAAAAGCAGTCTTAAGTCGCTGGGGTGTATTTGTAGCAATAGCCAACAATACATTGTATGGGTCAAAATTATTGATTTTTCTTTTATGCCAAAAATCATTAGGATATTAAGTAAAGATCATGTTCCATGAAGATATTTTGTAAATTTCCTACCGTAAATATATCAAAACTTAATTTTTGATTAGGAATATGCATTGCTAAGAACTTCATTTGAACAACTTTAAAGGTGATTTTCTCAATATTTTGATTTTTTTGCACCCTCAGATTCCAGATTTTCAAAT